>APFE030422271.1:197057-215831 GCA_000404065.3 Pinus taeda | reverse complement strand
AAAGAATAGGCAGGCCATCGTGGAGGGGTGAAATGCCATTGAATCCACAAATGACGTTGCAACCCTTCGAAAAGTGGGCAATAAATTTTGTAGGACCCATTCAACCCTAAGGGAAGACATGAGCTAGGTACATTATCACTGCGACGAAGTACTTGACTCTTTGGACAAAAGCGTAGCTGGTGAAGGATTGCACGGGTGCGGCTGCCGTGAAGTTCCTATTTGAACATGTACTAACGTGATTTGGATTCCAAGGATCTTGATAAGTGATCATGGTACACACTTTCTGAATAAGACAATTAGTGCACTAACAGAGGAATTTCAGTTATATCACCATAAGAGAATATCGTATTACTCATAGGCTAACGAGACAATGGAGGAATTCAACAAATTGCTTGAAGCCATGCTAACCAAGGTTTGTAATTCTCACCAAAGTGATTGGGACCTACGTGTACCTACAATATTATGGGCTTATCGAATGACACGCAAGAAGCTGACGGGACAATCCCATTTTAGACTTGTTTATGGTGTGGGAGTCGTAATGCCTATGGAGTACATCGTGCATAGTTTGTGCATAATAGTACTCACAGGTATGACGGATCGCGGAGCCCTGGAAGAGAGGGTTATGTAGCTGGATGAGCTTGAAGAATAAATTTTTTTGGATGGATTTCACCAGCAGGTCCAAAAGCAGCGTGAAAAGGCATGACATGATCGACTCATCAAGCTGCACACATTTAAGAGAAACAATTTGGTTTTGTTGTATAATAGTAACTTTGATAAATTCCTAGGAAAATTTAGGGTGCACTGGTTAGAGCCTTATGTTATTAAGGAGATTACCGATGGAGAAGTGGTACAACTGGTCAAGTTAAATGGAGAACCCTTCCCAGGAAAGGTGAATAATAGTCACTTGAAGCCATACACCGACAGTCCAACCATGTGACTAAATGAAAGTAGCATAGTGTTAGCGCTCCAGGCAGCTGGAAGGAGGCGCAAGACTATAAACTACACTGCCCAGGTTGGGGAGCTGCACAATTTCAGGACTGCGCAAAGCAGGGAAGTGTCACAGGGTCTGCGACAGTGCAAAGGCAACTGCGCTACTCATGGAAATAGTGTGCAGGTCCACTAAAAAGTGACCATTAAAGTCATTATTCACGATTTGATGGTCAGATTGTGGCCAAATGGAGTGGACGACAAACATTTAATGCGAAATTTATGGATTAGATTCTTAAAAATTTGCTGCCAATCTAGCATTAATGGGCCGAATGTGGGGGGAATGGTTGGATTTGAATTCAAAAGGCCCTATAAATTACAAGAGGTTGTCCAGTGAAAAACACTTGGCATTTTGAAACTTCAGTTGTTGCGTTATTAGGTATGTATGGACCGTGTGAATTTTGAGGCTTTGAGCTGGGAGGTCTTCGTGCTAAGATCTTAGCGCCTACAGAGTGACTCGAGGGTGAGTCACGATGTTTGTGTTGGGGGCCTGTTGGGCGCGGGATCCCCCAAGGGTAGTTTTGGGGCTAAAAGCCCATATTTTGGTCAAATTTTTAATCCAAGTGTAAAGACTCTGCATTTTGTGGTCGCGGAGCGTGTAGGTGTTAAAGAGTCATAGGGTTGTCTGCCCTTATTTTAGAAATGTAATGTCATATGTAAAAGATCTACCCATGGTCTGCAGACCATGTGATTATATAAAAAGAGCTAAGCTCTAAGTAGTTAGAATAAGGAAGGATTGAATATGTAAGAAAGTCATAACTCTAGATCAATAAGTCTAAGTCTTGGGTGGTAGTGTAGGTAGAGGCTCTTCAGCTAAGTGTGTAGAGGCCTAGGGTAGAAGTTCACAGCTGAGTGCGCGGACCCCTACAGCTGAGTGCATAGGGTAGGTCGAGTCTATAACCATCCGGAATTATTAATTAAGAGAAATATTCTAAAATTTCTATGTCTTTATTTCCTGTTTATGCATCTTGTTATGTTGGGTATGAGTTTCACTTATAATGCTTATATGATGTGCGAATGTATGTAAATGTGTTGGTTAAGTGAAATCAAGTAATAAAATATATTTACATGGTGATAACATTAAGTATTTGACAAGATAAGTGAAACACTTAGGATAATAGAGGAATTTGCACGACACACTGCTATAGCAGTGCGAAAGTACCTGAGCCATAGGTTAAAGTTGTGCAAAGGTTGATCAAGTACTTTCACGAAGGTATTGAAAGCCGAAATAGAGGGTTTGTCTTACAAGCCCTAGAGTGAGATCTGTTGTGTGAAGGCAGGGATAGAAGAGATAAAACAACATCAAAACCATCTCAAGGGTGCAGAAACTTGGTTCCAACATCCCCCCATACTACTTCAGGTGAGAATTCGGTCCACACTCTGCAAGCTGATGCTGAAAGGGCCAATAGTGTAGGGATTTGTTTGGTTAATTAACGTTGAAGCCTGGGTCAGCTCCCCTCAAGCCAACAATTGCGCAATGTGCAATTAAGGCCATGCTAGAAAGATGGATTGCACAATTCTGAGAGCCAAGGTTTGGGCTTAAGCATTAGAACTGCACAGTGACATAGTCCTAGGAGGCAGGAATTGTGCATTACATAGTGTCAAGAGGCAAGGTCATAGCTAGATGTTTGATACTACACAATGTGTAGTTTACAAAGGCTGGATGAGGCTAAGTTGCTTGATCAGATTTTTTTCAGAAATTGACTAAGTGCGAGATCGGTGAGGTTGATGTGAATAGTGATAACACTTTGACTCTGATAACACACTTAGAATACTTGATGACACAAGAACATAGATCATCCAAGACACGTGGAAAAAAAATTCCCTAAGTGTAACGACTTTATGACCACTTACGATAAGTGTGATACCAAAGATACACTTTGCAATGACTGTGACAACACTTGTGCAATAATGCTTAAAATTTTAGAAATGAGTATGACAGATGTGTAAAAGGTTAGATAAAATCATTTACACAAAGTTAATCCCTTGAAACCACCAAAATAGGCCTATACACATTGTGCAACAACTAACATGTGAAAATATGACATTTTTCTTATCTTGCAAAAGGGACTGAAACACTTCAATAAAACACATGGAATGAGTTTTAATGTTTGCAATGATAATTTACATGACCAAGGAGGGCTCTGAAATTGAGTGTAGGCCAAAATTTTGAAGGGTATTCTATTAGCAACAACACTTGGCAAAACATTGGTAGAATTCCAATTTCTCTACCTTAGTTAACTCTTTCATGTAGGGTCTTGGTTCTTCAGGGAGTATTGATTCATTGTGTAGATTAATTTGGTCTCCCTACTTATCCCATGAAAAAAACATGGCCCCCTTTATACCTTCTCATTTAAACACGACATTAGATTCCAAAATATTGCAATGCTTTGAGTTGGGAAGGGTAGTGAAGTTCGCGAGCTTCAGATTTTCAGATTATGATTTTTCATCACTGGTGTTGCTCCGTTGCCAGAAGGCCTAGACAGTGCCCCAGTGGGGACACCATAGGAACACACACATTTCTTCACAACCAATGAGCCTAGTGAGTACCCCAACAAAGTTGCTTGCTTCACCTCTTTGCGCAAGAAGCCTTTCTCTTTTTTCTCCTTTATTTATTTATTTTTATAGGACTATGCATTGGAAATTATTCATTTTAGGGAAGAAGAGGGATCCTAACTTATTGAGAGAAGGAGATGTTTTTCCTTCAAAGAATCATATAGGGACCTATAATTTAGGTTTCCTCATTTATATTTTTCCCCTTCTCCTCTTTTACTAGTTGGATAAGTGTGAAAACATTGAACATAAGAACCAAGTGTGGGCATAAGGTTTCCTAAATAAACACAAGCTCATGGTTCAACCAAAACTCTCCTCACGAAAGGACCGTATTTTCCATTGGAACTTCATCAACCAAAAGATATAACCAACATAAGGAAGATGGACTGAAGGTTAGACAAATACTGAAGTGTCACAAGAGTTTCTTTTAATTCAGCCACACACAAAGAAGTTGGAAAACACGTAGAAACACAACATTTATTTACATGACACAAATAGAAAGAAAAATCAAGCAATCAGAAAAATACTATATACATAGTGTAGGGCACAACCCTAGAACTTCATTGAAAATAATGTTTTAAATCTTGACCATTGACAGGGAGAGAGTCAATATTTTCGTCCAGTAATTTTAGATAATATGTTTGTTGGCCAAGATTTTTGTGAATAGTGAATGGTGTAATCCACATGTATTGAAACTTGGTGTGTTTTCCTTTGTTCTCATGGGATTTGTCCCACTTCAAGATGGGTCTGCGCGAGCTATAGATCCAAACTACTCAACTGCAAGTAGATGTAGGGAAAAGCAGCGAGATGTCAAACAGTTTGGCTCCAGGGACCACTGGAGCAACAGAGATTGTTCGCTCTTTGGATCCTTGGGCCGTCATGCTCCCTGATGGAGCTCTAAGCGTAGAGACATATGTTGACAAGGCTACCTTAAGGAACATTGGTCTCAACTTGGTTGCGCTCCCAAGAAAATTCCTTCATACTCTACAAGCAAGTGTGATCACGAAACTTAGGGCTTGAGAGTAGCGCGCAGTAAGTGTGATTAGCGAGCAGAAGGTTAAAAATGAATAGTTGTTCATTGAGAAAACAACAACAATGGACACTTGGAAGAAGGTCCAAGAGAAGAATGATCGCACCGTAGCGGTGGTAGCAGAAGTGTGTAGAATTGTTCCAGAATTGCATATCCTCAAAGAGGAACCTATGGAGGTCAAGATTTCGAAGTTGGCTACAAGTGTGCACAATGCTCGAACCGAGATGGCCAAGGTTCAGTTTGAGCTAAACCTCAAAATTATAGAGCTGAAGTTGAGGGCGCAACCTTCAACTCCGCTAGAGGTCAGGGAACAGTGGAAGGCAGTTGTCAATAATGCAGTTGCTGCAGTAGATGTTGCAGTGGCAGAATTCACTACCCTCTTTGAGCAATCAATGGAGGTCCTCACAAGTATGTAGGAAGATCCCACCCTACAGAGGTTGAGTACTGAGGCAAGGGAATTACAGGAGTAGTATGACGAAGCCAAAGCGACAACGCGGATCATTTCTGTCACATAGAGATTGGCCAAGATGTAGGAGGCAAAGGAATTGAAAGAACAGGCGGAAGCAACAGAATGAAAAGAGGCAATCCTCAAGGTTAGATTGGTGCCTTGGCTGGATGAGGCCTATGTACTCTCTGCCACCATTAGGGAGAAGTTGGCCAGCTTGCAGATAACACAGCAGAAGATCTAGGAAGATAGCACAGGACCAACAACGGAGCAATGGGTGGAGAATGTCAAGCAGGTGCCTACGCAGTGTACAACTAAAGTTGGAGTAGTACAAGTAGAGTTGGGAGGTCTTCCCAACAATATCTCCACACCAGCAGAGTGACTCAGGAGCGAGTCACCATATTTTGTTGGGGGCATGTTGGGATAGGCTCCCCTAGGGTTGATTTTGGGGTTAAAAGCCCATGTTTTGGGGCAGAAAGCCTAAGTTTCTGTATGTAAAGAGTAAAGTCTCCACAATTTGTGGTCTTAGAGTGTGTAGATGTAAAGTGTCATAAAGGATTTTTGCCCTTCTTTTATGTATGCTATGTCATCTTTGTAAGATCCACCCATGGTTCGTGGACCATGGGATTGTATAAAAATGAGATTCTTAGAAGAGTCTAAGGGAATTAAGTCATTGATGGGTTAGTAAGAGATAAGAGAGAAGAGTCTTATAATAGAAGAAAGGTTGCATCTGTGTGCACAAAGGCCTAGGGTAGAAGTCCGCAGTTGAGTGTGCGGACTCCTGTAGCTGAGTGCACAGGGTAGTTAGAGTATGTAAGAAGATCTGAAGTACTAATAAAGAATATTACTCTGGAAATATCTGTGTTTGATCTATTTACCTCTATTATGAATAAATGCAGTTATGTTATGCTGAATAATGGTTTCATGATTTAATGCTATATTGATGTTCAAGTCTATATGTTTTACATTGTTATCTGTATGCAAGTAATAATACCTGTTTATGCGAAGAACATATTAATGCATATTGAAGTTATCAAATACTTAAGTCGATATAGATAAATACGGATGTAAGAGCAATTACAGAAGTGCATAAGTGGTTAATTTGCCTAGTTAGGGTCAGCAAATGACAATCGTAGACCTTCGTGAGGGTCTAGAGGTTGATTAAGAGAAATATATCGATAAGCCCTAAAGGGCCTATCGATCGGCATGAAGGCAGAGTTAAGCATAAAATGACATCACTACCATCTCTGGGTGTGGAAACTTGGTTCCAACATCCCCCCATACTGCTTCGGGTGAGACTTCAGTCCGCACTCCGCGGATTGATGCTGAAAGGGCCAATAGTTTAGGGATTTGTTTGGATAAATTAACGCTGAACCTAGGTCAGGGCCCACTAAGCCAACACATTCCATCAAAATTTCTTAGCTAGATGGGAAATCAAGAAAAATCCACTTCAACCCCTAAATGAATACAAAATACTTAAAAGAAAAGTCAATGAAACTGTGGAAGAATACTGTGAATGGTTTAAAACTGTTTATAAATGCAATTCCCACAGACATCAAACCCTCCCCTGCTCTAGCTTTAATTGATTTTCATGATGGTTTTGATGTAGACATGGAGTATCAACTTAGAGGGAGATACTTGACAACTTTGGAATAAATGCAAGACAATGCTATTAAATTTGAAGCTAACATCTTAGCCAAGAAGGCCAAAATAAAATTTGAACGCATAGTTACCACTAAAGGAGAGATTTCCACTTCTACTTCTGATCATAAAATTGAAAACCTATTGAAGGTAGTGGAAAATATGATGCAAAGAGTAAACATAAATGATTAAGCTCAAATGAGAGAAAATCAATCTCCTCCTCAAAATAGGAATCAAAACTTTAGAAGAAATGTTCCCCAAATCAAACAATGAGAGAAAAAGGGTCCAGACCGACAAGTCTGACCTCCTTTTCAGGAAAACTATATTGATGATGAGGTAAATATTATTGAAGGTTTAGATGAAAATCAAATAAATCTGATGGGAATAATGATGAATATGTTTTTCTCACTCAAGAGAAGCAAGAACTTTTCCTTCTAACTCAAACCGAACTTGACTCTGAGGAATTGAATAAATATAAACAAGATTTTGAGAATGCCATCATGGAAGTTCATAAACAGTACAACTTTAGGAGAAAAAAGAATTCGTACACTCTCAATAGTAGAAACACTGAGAATCCTACTAAAAATCCTCTGAAACTGATGCTAGGAAGGCCTCAAATAATTCTCCTAAGGAAACTGTTGGTTGTATGGGGGCCTCCATCCTTGGGGTGGTGCATTCCACTGAGGTTGTGGAGGAGTATATAGATGAAATGGTTTGTTGGCTGATTGGGAATGGTATTGAGGTGAAAAATACCAGGGAGAAGGTGAAAACCAGGAAGGATGGGCTGGGGGCACCAAGGGGGAATGGATGCATTTTGATTAGGGTTGTAATAGGAATAGGATGACCCTTGCATGCCCTGTTGGCATGGTCAAGGTCCATGAGGCCTATTTGATTAATGTAGCAGAGAAGGACACTTGTTTGTGGAGTGGTTTTCCTCATAGACCAAGCAGATATCTAAGTTTTAGTGGACATTCATTCCTAGGGTGTCTTCTTGTGCATCTAGGGAAGAAGATGGCTATTGCTCTCTCTGCTTCCTCCTGCTTCCATTTGATTTTCATAGTGTCTATTTGCAGAGCAAGGGTTTACAACATTTCACTCTTAAATTCTTACAAAATATTTGAAATTTCACTTTTTATGGATGTGTTGGAAGAGGATGCATTGGTCATTGCTTGGCTAGCCCTACCCTTCTTTCTAGCTGCCCTAGAATGATTTCTGAAAACTGTCTTGATATCATCATAGGGTAACTAGTAGATGTCCCCTCCTGACAGTAGGTTTAGGGTTTCTAGAAGATCTTCCTTGATCCCCTTGATAAGGACTAACTTAAGTGACTCAGGATCAAGTGTGAACCTTTCCCTTTTATAGTTGAGCTGGAATCTTTCCTCATAACCCTCTAAGGAGTCATCATGTCCCAAAGTCATTCTAAAAATTCCCTCTTTGGTATCTTTGGACCTGCATTAGTCCCTATATTTGTTGTTGAAAGCTTGTTGCATCTGAGCCCAAGTGGTGATACTATCCCCAGGTAAACCCATGAACTAGCGCAAAATTGCATCCTTAAGAGTGGATGGGAATAATTTCAACTTCTGATCATCAGAGGTGTAATCATAAGTTCTTCATATCACATAAAATTCAAACAAAAAAGTATATGGATCTTCTAAGGTCAGGCCATGGAAGTGAGGAAGAGAAAAGGGGCTTATATTTTTCATATTGGCATCTCCATTAGTTTCTCTTATGGGAAAATCACCCTCAATTCTTTCCTTGTCTCCCCTTTCATTTCTATTTTCAGCCATTGTGTCAGTTGGAATGATTTCTTATTCTTCCCTTATAGGCTCTTCAAAAATCTCTGGTTGCTCACCTAAGGGGTTCGATAACTCACAGCCACTGAAGAAGAGGGAAGTTTGGTTGTTTGAAGTGGTGGGGGTATTTGGTAGAAATTTTCCTAAGTTATCCCTATTCCTACGAGGCATGAAAGGAGTGTTTTTTTTTCTTTTTGAGTTTTAGATTACTTGTAGAATTGAAAGAAAACAAAACTGAATTGCAACTATTTATTGAATGGAACTAATTTCAGAATGAAAGAGATAAGAAAAGGAAGAAAGAAAGAATAAATCAAATCTACTCAAACACCTCCCTAGCAACGGTGCTGAAAAGTGATGAGCACTAGTATTGCAGCAAGGATGTTGCAACTCCTGGGGCTACCAACTTTACTTCATCAACTTCGGGTTCGTACAAAATTGGAGGTGACAGTGTTGTATACAAAAATAGATGTAATTGGTTTACTCTTTGTCACTATTGAGCTGGGGCGAGAGACCGCTAGGGTTTCTCAAACCATCCTTCTATTGACTAGAAGAAGTTTTATTACCGATTTCGAGAATGGAAATTTACCCTAATTGGAAGAAAATAAATGCTATCTATTGCATGAAGGAAAGTTTGAAAGAAGTGCTTGCAAACCAACATGAAATCCTTAATATACTTACTAATCTAATTTGCTTGTAGAAGAACCCTATTTTAACACATGTGAGGTTTTAACTAGTCTAAGCATGAAATTTGATCTAAAGAGTGCTAACTATTGTGTGCAATAACAAATGTAAAAGAACTCTTTTTCTTTTTATCTTTTTGCTTGAAAAATGCAAATGCTAATCTTGCTTGGTTCTTTGGTAGGGGAGAAAGGTGTGAAGGAAATTGAAGACAATGGTTCATATGACTCAAAGGGCAAGTAGGGACCTATTCCAGGCTTTTAGTGATGATTTTTCTCAATTCGGGCTCAAAATAGGCCACTATAGGCTTTCCTACATGATGCCTACAGGAAGTACTAGTTCACCTATTGGATCCCCCGTTTTACTACATGATTAAGCCAAAAGATTAGGGAGTGGTTTGAAAAGTGGGGTGGAGCTTGGAAAAGGTGAATAAGGAGGGAATATTGCATGGGAGTGATAGGCACTTACTTAGGACTCAAGCCAAAGTTTTGAGATGGTTGGATTTTCTCAATAGAGATGGCTAGTTTTCCTCATAAGAGAAGAATTTGAATTGATACCTTAGTGACTTTTTGAAATCAAGGGTGGATATGGCTTGGCTAAGGCTGATGAGATGAGGTCTCCCTACAATTTAGAAACTCCTGCAATCAGCAAACATCATTCTTGGCATTCATATATGAACTCATTAAAAATAGGAAAGGTGTATTCGAGTAAAACAAAACAAAGTTATCATCATTTACTTTTTTAAGCTCATGCATGGAAATTCTTGGAACCAATATGAAAGCGAGATGATATCAGTGCAACTTAAGAGATTAGAAAATACAACTATAACTTATATACGAAACTGCAAGATAATGACCTAATTAGCAAGACCCTAAATTACACAAAAAGCTATAATTCTGTCTTTTTGGGCTGCATGAGAAGTATTCCTCAAACCATGATCCCTAAAAGGGAGAAATGAGGTGAAAAACACTTTTTTTTCAACCTTTTTGGAATATATTATTATCACTACAATGCTACAATTAGATCTATTCACAATGGAAGCAAACTATTCAAATCTACCAATACTTGCAAATTAGCAATACCAAAATTAGTTTAACAACTACCTATGAGATAACCTAAGCATAGGTATACATTAATAGGAACCTTTGCTGCTAGGGTTGGGCCCTAACCCAAGAGATTCAGCCCTCTGAGTCAAGTCACTGTTGGATCAAGGGAATTCTGCTCATTTTCATTAAAGAATATCAAAAATACATAAGAGTCCTTGGTTACAATGCTTCAACTAAAAAAATGCTTAGCTATCTTGAACAAAAAATCTGAATCCTAATGAGGCCCTAGGCTTCTTGATTTATACAAATGAATTTACCAACAATCCCTTAAATTTAGGGAGTCTTGGCTCCAATCTCGAGATCAGCTGGTCTTCAACTGTCACTCGCTTGGCTGCCAATGAACTTCATGACTCAGCTTCTTGCAACTCTAAGCTAATGAGATTTGATTGAGTAATCTTCGAGTGAGTGAGGAGTTAAGGGGGGAAATCCAATTTCCTAGAATCCCTCTTGATTGTATCCATTCACATTCCTGCACTTTAATTAGCCAAAATTTGCTCCAAAACCTACAATCAATGCACATTAGACCACTAGACATGACATCTCACCTTTGCTCTCCTCATTAAGAAAAAAAATTAAAACATGTAAAGAATGATGAGAAAAGTTGATTTTAGTATGTTGGAGGTGCATTAAGGTCCATATAATTTACCCAATGATGAGCCTCATCAATGGCATACTTTGTATTTGGAGCAAGGAGGAAAAGGAAAAGCAAGAAAGTGCAAGAGGACAATGGAATCAACAACTACAATGGGTTTTTCTTGCAGGTACCAAATTGCATGTATGATTTCCTTGCTAGTTTTTGCATGCATGGCACATGCATGTGGTTTCTTGGTTATGATTTATCATTAGCATGGAGGATTTATTGGACTGATATTGGTTTTTCCTAGCCTTTCCATTTCCTGGATAGCCATGGTGTTGTGGGTTTTATCTTTGTTTTCTGGTTGGTGCTCATGTTCCTTTGGTCGTGGGTTGAATTACTAGCTCCTAGAGCCGAAGCCCTGTAAGAGCTTGGGTTGATTTATTAGTCCTAGAAGCCTTGGTTGGACAAACACTCTCGAACCCTTGGTGGGTTGAGTTACTAGTCCTGAAAGCCTTGGTTGGACAAATTCTCTGGAGCTCGGTGGAAATTGTGGATTGAGTTACTAGTCCTAGAAGTTGCGTTGGAATAAAATCTTTGGAGCCTTGGACATCATGGATAAAAACCAATCTAGTGATGGTTAGTGATGTTTGACCATGAGGTGGAATCACTGCTTGAGAGTTCAAGTGGTTTATGTTGGGTGTGGAGCATGATTATCTTCTTTATTCACAGGTATTGCCATGTTGGACCCCAGTTCCTAACGGGGTAGAAATGCCACCCATTTAATCATCATCATGGGGGTTGGCGGGGTTTAAGGGAAACTCCCCTAAAGCTAAAAATAGATGTAAAATTTCCTTGTAAAATATTGCAATTTCATAGTAAATATGAGTCGTTCATTAGGCGAATCATATGACAGTAGAAGTTATGTTTAATTTAGGGTTTTTTTTTCCTTAGAAGGAAACCCCTTGCTATATACAAGGGAATTTTATTGCAAATGTTGATATGTGTGTATTCTGAGCGAGAAAGAGAAAGGATACTTGTGAGATTAAGAGGAAATTACAACATATCTATTGTAGGTTGTATCTCTTCATTTTGTTGGATAATATAAAAGGAAGGACTAGTTGTTTCTCCATGGACATAGCCCAAATTGCATGAACCACATATATATGTGTCTCTCTTGTTTTATGTGTTTTTTTTTCTATAATATTTTAAATGTTTCATTTCTCTATAATATGTAATTTATAACAACTAGTATCATAGTTGAAGGTCTATTTGGTTGATAAACTCGCAGGAGAGAAGGGTTCCTAGTTCGAGTGGGAGAAATGGTGGAAGATGTGTTATATAGAAAAATGACCTCCTCATCAGCCCAGAGGAGAAAGACACATCAGTTGGAATAAAGGCCTAAGTTACAAGCCTATTTTCTAGGGTAACGCACCCCAGAAATAGACAAAAAGAGTTATAACACTTTCCATCTCTAAGCCAAAAGTGTTAATCCCTAGGTTAATGCTTTGTTTTACTTAAAGGGTGGAATTACTAGATATTTATGAGATTCTAAAGGTCAAAGTACAAGGTGACTGACTAACCTTCGGAGTGTGAGTTATTCAACTCGCACTTTGTCCTCTAAAATCTCATAAATATCTAGTAACGCTACCCTTTAAGCAAAACATAACGTTAAAATAGGGATTAACTCGTTTGGCTGAGAGATGGAAAGTGTTATCTCTTTCTATCTATTTATGGGGTGCGTTACCCTGGAAAATAGGCCTGTAACTTAGGTCTTTCTTCCAACCAATGTGTCTTTCTCCTCTGAGTTGATGAGGAGGTCATTTTGATGTATAATAAGATGGTAGGTTTAGGGTTGATAAATTTAACGACCAAAACTACCAGATGTGGAAGATGCAGATGGAATATTATTTGTATCAGAAATATTTGTACCTATCATTGAGCAGAAAAGCAAAGAAGTTGAAGAGTATCATAGACACGGAATGGGAGATTCTCGACAGAAAGGCACTTGGAACAATACAATTGTGCCTAGTAGCATTGGTAGCCTTTAATATTTCAAAGGAAAAGACAACAAAGGGTTTAATGTCGACATTGGCCAAACTATATTAAAATACCCTCGGCCTAAAATAGGGTAGTTCTTATGAAGGGTTTATTTAATATGAATATGTCAGAAAGTGGATCTATCGCTGATCATTTAAATGAATTTAATACGGCTACCATTCAGTTAAGTTTTGTAGGGGTAAAGTTTTATGATGAAGTTAGGGCTCTATTATTTCTATGCTCATTGCCAGAAAGTTAGAATGGTTTATTCATGACCATTAGTAACTTGTCTCTGGATATAGTACTTTAAAGTTTTATGGTGTAGTTGGTGCTATCCATAGTAAGGAAATGCAATGGAAAAGCTCTGGTTAGCCATCAGGTAATGCTTTGACTACAGAGACTAGGGGAAGAAAAATGGAAAGAGGAAAGAGCCCAGGATATCGCATTAAGTCAAGGAAAGGAAGATCCATGTACAGATCAGGAATAGTATGCTAGAAATGTAGGAAGAAAGCTCACCTAAAGAAATACTGTAAGTCTCAAAAGGGAAAAGAAGGAGACACACAACAAGAAAAAAATAATGAAGGAAATGTGACAGGTGATGTATTCAAAGATGCTTTTATTATTTCATTAGAAAATATTATTGGTGCCTGGGTGGTAGATTCAAGGGCCTCATTCAATGCCACACCTGATAGGAAACATTTTCATGATTATGTTCAAGGATATTTTGGACAGGTTCATTTGGGTGATGATAAACCCTGTAAAATCATTGGAATGGGTAAAGTTTTCATAAAATAGTGGAATGGAAACTAGTGACTATTGTAGAAGGTAAGGCATGTTCCATATTTGAAGAAAAATCTAATTTCAATAGGTAAATTGGGATATGAAGGATATGTAACTACTTTTACAGATAAAACCTAGAAGGTCAGTAAAGGAGCCCTGGTAATAGTGAAAGGAGAAATTATTGGTACATTGTATTTATGCAATGGTATTTTTAATTTTGTTAATGCTTTAACCTCCATGGGAGCATATAAAACATTGCGGCATCATAGGCTCGTGCACATGAGTGTGAAGGGAATGCAGATTCTTCACTCAAGAAATTTGTTGCAAGGTTTGAAGCATGTTGATTTGGATTTGTGTGTGAACTGTGTTTATGGAAAATAGAAGACAGTCATATTTCTTCAGAGTTGGGAAAGAAAAGAAGAGAAAAAAAGTAGAGCTTATGCATGCAAATGTATGGGGACCTACTCAGTTATCATCTCTCGGTGTCTCTCACTATTATGTTACTTTTATTGATGATGCAACCAAGAAAGCCTGGATTTATTGTATTTGAAATAAATATGATGTATTTGATACTTTCAAGAAATGGAAAGATTTGGTTGAGAATGATACAAGAAATAAGTTGAAGTGTCTCATTTAGACAATGGAGGTGAATATTGTAGAAAAGAGTTTTATAAGTATTGTTCAGAGCATGGAATTCGCAGAGAGAAGATAGTTCTAGGAACACCATAGGAAAATGGTGTGTCAGAAAGGATGAACATGACAATCATGGAGCATGAAAGGTGCATTAGATTTCATGCAAAATTGCCTTTACAATTTTGGGTAGATGTCATAGATATTGTTGTTTATCTAATTAATAGAGGACAGGCAAGTTCCTTGGATGGTGGTATTCCAGAGGAGGCATGGACAGGTAAAAAGGTAAACTACACATTTTTAAATCCTTTTTGTTGTGAAGCCTTTGTTCACATTAATAAAGAAAATAGAACAAAGCTTGAGGCAAAATCAAAGAAGTGTACCTTTATTGGATATGATGTTAATGAATTTGGTTATCGCTTATATGATTATGAATATCATAAAAGAATTAGGATCATAGATGTCATATTTGATGAAAAGGTCTTGTATAAGGATCAGATGCAAGAAAATAAACAGGAAAAAGAAAACAAATAATACACATGTCTTGATGATTTCACAGAAAGTAAAGGTGTCTAGAAGTCATAATGATGAACAACCACAACAACAACAACATCCAAAGCATAAAATGAAACCTCAAACAACTGAAAGTGGTGTTAGAAGATCTACCAGGATAAGTAGACCCCTTGAAAGATACTATCCTTCATTATATTATGTATTGTTGACTGACTCTGGTGAACCAGAATGTTATGAAGAAGCAACGCAGGTACAAACCAAGAAGAAGTGGAAGCTATCCATGAAAGAAGAGATGGACTCCTTGGTACATAACCTGACTTGGGACTTAGTCAGGTTGCTTGTAGGTAAAACAACATTGAAGAATAAATGGGTTTACAGGTTGAAGGAAGAAGATGGAGGTAGAAAAAGGTATAAATCTAGACTAGTGATGAAGCATTTTGCACAAAAGAAAGGTATAGACTTTGATGAAATATTTTGTCCTATTGTTAAAATGACTTAATTTAGAACTATTTTAAGTCTAGTAGTAGCAAAATATTTTCATCTTGGGCTGTTAGATGTAAAGACAACTTTTCTCCATGGGGATTTGAAGGAAGAGATTTATCTGCGACAACCGCAAGGATATGAGGTCAAAGGAAAGGAGAAACTAGTGTGTATGTTGAAGAAGAGCTTGTATGGCTTAAAACAGGCTCCAAGGTAGTGGTATTATGCTCTTGACCTGCAAGAAATTCCATAATACTAAAAATGTGAAGAAATATAACCCAGAACACATAATAAAATGAGAAAAACAACAAGTATTTTATTATTCAAAAATATATTCAATGTTCACTTGCCTTTTCGAGGGGGAAACCTCCAGCAGAGAAGAGATCGATTACAATAAGACTCGATGATATTTCCTTTACTAAATAAGACTATTTATAGTTAAATGACATCCAAAACCCTAACTACTAGTGGTCCCTTGCATAACACGGGTTAACCACTTTATTTATTAACTATGGTCTGTTAACAACTAATTGTGGTCCCTTTTCTCTAATGTAGGTCAACCACTTACAATTATTAATGCGGGCTTTATTTACTCTCTAACTAACTATGACTATGACTTGACCCATTGGGCTTAATTCATAAATAAAGGGTTAGGATTGGACCCTAACATGCCCTCCCCCATCAAAAGCAACCTTGTCATCAAGGCTGAAGTTGCGGAAACTGTTGAAGGATAGTGGTTGGTTCCTAGGTCACATAATATGGAGAGGTGTCTTTCCACTTGAAGAGGACTTCCTTGATCGTGCAACTATGGAGATGTCTTTCATGGGTATCAAGTTCCTATTCTGTTTGGAGCCAGATTGATCCTTCCTCATCCAATTCAGGTAGACTGGTTTGAATTATGCAATTGTTACCCACCACTTTATTGAGGCATGATACATGGATGACCAGATGGATTTTTGAAGTTGGTGGCAAAGCCAGTTTGTATGCGACTACTCCAATGTGCCTCTAATGCACTGAATTATTTGATAAGGTCCATTAAATTTTGGTGCTAGTTTCTAGCAACCCTTTTCTTTGAGATATGTTTTCTTATATGGTTACAGTCACAGGAATAACTAATCCTCTTCTTGAAATGTGTGCTCGGAATGATGTTGTTCTGCCTATTGCTTCATTTGATTATGAGCTTGATGTAGATTGTCTTTGAGATGAGCTATCATAGCAGCATGGTTTTGTAGGAGTTGATCAACTTCCCACACCTTAGAACATCCAGGGATATAAGAAATAGGTGAAGGTGGGAGTTGGCCATACACTGCCTTGTATGGAGTCATCTTGGTGGCTTTGTGATAGTTAGTATTATAC
The DNA here is from genome assembly GCA_000404065.3 of Pinus taeda. Classification (NCBI taxonomy): domain Eukaryota; kingdom Viridiplantae; phylum Streptophyta; class Pinopsida; order Pinales; family Pinaceae; genus Pinus; species Pinus taeda. Next base: position 199,225 of record APFE030422271.1, on the reverse strand, counting down.
CACCATTCAGCTAAAGGTAGCCAATATACCCATTGATGTTGATTTTATTAAGTGAAGCACCTTAGATATGTCTCCAATCATTTGTTGACTACTTTTGTTTGACCATCTATTTGGGGATGATAGGTGGCTTAGTTGGAGTTGCGTGCCTTGTAGCTTGAAAAGTTCTTGCCAAAATTTGTTGGTTAAAGTGGGGTCATGAGCAGACACAATGGAAGTTGGCATGCCATGAAGTTTGAAGATCTAGTCCATAAAAGCTTGAGCCACCAAAGTGGGGGTAAATGGGTAGAGTAGAGCACAAAAATGATCATATTTAGAAAGTTTGTCCACAACCACCATGATGACAGATTTTTTTCTTCATTTTGGGAGACCAGTGATGAAATCCATGGAAATATCTATCTAGACAGAGGTAGGGAGTGAAAATGGTTGTAAGGTTCCTAATAACTTGACAATTTCTCCTTTGTTGCGATGACATAGATCACATTCAGCTAAAAAATTAAGAATGTCATTTTTCATGTCAGTGCAAAAGAAAGAATGAAGATCATGAGATAAGTGTTTTGAAAGCTTGAATGCCCTGTAGTTGGAGATGAGTGAAACTCTTCCACGATGTGGGTTTTGAGGGTGGATTCTGGAGAAATAGATACTCGATCCTTGTAGCAAAGAATATCATCCTTCCAAGAGTAGTCAACTGAGGAATTAGGATCTTCTCTCAAGTTATTAGTAAGTTGGGAGAGAGAGGAGTGTAAGAACCATTCCTTGAGGGCCTCTTCAATCCAATCTAGTATGGGAAGAGAGATTGATAGTAGGGTGCTTTCATCCTCAAATTGGTGCAATAAAGCATCAGCTACTACATTGTCACACCCTTTCTTGTAAATTATCTCATAATCATATCCCAACATTTTAGCTAGCCATTTATTTTGTTGTGACGATGATAGACGTTGCTCCAAAAAATATTTTAGGCTTTGATGGTCCCTGTGCATTTGGAAACATCGCCCCAACAAGTATCGTCACTAGGTGTCTACTGCATGTAAGATGGCCATCATTTCTTTCTCATAGATAGATTGACCCAGATGTTTCCCACTCAGTTGTTGGCTGATGAAGGCAAATGGTCAACCTTCTTGCATTAATATAGCATCAATACCAGTATCGAAAGAATCACATTCAATCACTAAAGATTTGGTGAAGTCTGGTAGGGCCAATATGGGATTGAAGCACATGACCTGTTTGAGAACCACAAATGCCTATTGAGTTGCATTAGTCTAGAGAAATGAATTTTTCTTGAGAAGATTAGTGAAAGGTCTAGCAATGTGACCTTAATTGCAGACAAATTTGTAATAGTAGCTAATGATACCCAAGAATCCCCTCAAACTTTTCAAGGTTTTTGGTTGGGGCCAATATTGCATTGCCTGTATCTTTTTTGGATCACCCCTCACTCCTTCACGACCCAAATGTGTCCCAAATACTCGACTTCTTCTATGCCAAAAGATCACTTGGATAATTTGACAAATAATTTGTGATTTTGGAGCAGTTGCAAGATCAAGTCTACATGTTGAAGATGTGTGTCCCAAGTTAGGCTATAGATGATAATTGTTGGAAAATACGGAGAGAGGGGGTGGGGGGGGTGAATCAGTATTCCTTAGCAATTAACACTTTTAAATATTTTCAGAGAATTAGTTAATCTTCAATTATTATTAATGGTTATGTAGTAAATAAAGAACACAGTAGGCACAAAAATTTTAGGTGGAAAAACCCCCTCTGGGTCAAAATCCACTGAACGCTTTTCTAATAATTCTTTAATATCCAACCCCAACTGAAATGAAATTTACAACTTCCTATAATTCTAAAAAATCATTCTTCTCTTGCTCCCACTAGAAGGACACCCCAATGCCCTAGTTTCTTCAATATTCAACTGAATGGATGCCCCAACATCCTAGACCAACCTACCACCCTGAAGTGTTCACAGGCTTCAACCTATAGGTGACTTCATGCACCTGCCTAGCACCTCCCTACCACCCTACAATGACTTAAATGAGACAAGAGTGTGGATTCTCGTACCAGGGACAACAATCCACGATACAATGATTTACAAGAAATGATAGACAATACTAGGACCTACCCTTATCCCGATAGACTCTTGACTCAAACAAATTCCTTAACCTTTTTAATTATCT
>APFE030422271.1:167630-196308 GCA_000404065.3 Pinus taeda | reverse complement strand
GTTCCTGGGATTATTTACGAGCAGTATTCAAGATCTTATATTTGCAACTATAGTTGCAGCTTATATAGGTGAATCAATGGAAGGTCATCATTTAAATCACTGTCCAATCATACAGAATATTTTCTAAGTATCATACCAACGCATGATCAAACAAATTACCCTCTTCAACTCTAGGCAATGACACAAACTCTTTATAAATGTGGGCTCCCTTACAAGGGATAATGGCCCATTTACAATGATATATAATATTTGACAAATGACACTGACTCTTGGATAAATGTTTTACAAGAGAATAGATATAGATGTGTATATTATTGAATTTCTTTTGCTCTTGGTCACTTTCTTTCTTGTCCTTTCACTCCTTGATCTCTTCTTCAGTTTTCACAATTTCATTTCTTGTGGCTAGCATCCTTATTTGTTATCATTGTTCTTGCATTAGTGTATGAACTACATTGAAACTCTGCTTGCTTTAGGTGAATTTTTGTTGCTTCATACCTTCGCTGCTCTAGTGAATACTATATGAAGATGTTACTGAATGATACTACTATTGCTTTCCATGACTTGCAGTTCCTTTTAACCTTGTTGCCACAAATTGTTCAAGTCTTCCACCTACAAAAGTCAAATGTGCCCATACCAGTCCCAAAAGAGTATCCAAGAGAGCCCTTGACTTGACCAAGTATGATTTGATCCAATAGACCTATACCTTGACTTGGATGTTTTCTCAATAAAAATCTTTAGATTTTATCTCCTTTACCAAACTTTTCACATTGCGTTGTGTGAGCCACATCGACCACAAATCTGAAGTAGAATACTTGCTATAGGTCTATATGACAGGGCTGAAAGGTACATCAAAGCTTGACCTTTTTTGTGTGTGCCAATGCTCTATATATACTTCCACATAACCTTCGCTTTTCTTTAATAGGCATACCTTCATTAAATCAAATCATCAAACCCAAATAGAACCAAATGATCATCACTCTCTTCTAATTGTTACCACCTATATCTACAATTAGGATTCAAGTCTGCAATTAGGACTATGAATCCTTCACAAGAGTTTTCCTAAATGCACCCTCATTGGCCCTGCATAAAATTGAATAATGATGAAGCACCTTGTCCAAAATATTATCAAACAAAATTCTAACCAAAACCTAGCACTTTGATTTCTGTGTTGACTTCCATAGGCTAGCCGAAACAATTCACGGAGTATATCATTCAAATATAATCCTTTTCCTTCAATCCTTGTGAGGGATATTAGGTCTATATTTATATACACAAGTTTAACTTTAGACTAAATTCAATAAGTTTAACGTTGGAGGTTATGAGGGTTTTATGTGGTAGACATTAGTTAAGAATTAAGGAGTTATAACATTAAAATATTAAATTTATTTGTTGCAATTATGCTAAGGGAGGACGTGAGCTACATAGGGAAAGATATTGGTCAATAAGATATGAGGGATAATTACTATTTAATATGTTTCCTAAAATGATGCCTTTTTTATTTAATATTTGTGTTAAGGATCTTGCCTAGAAATATTTTAAATCTCACTAGAATTTGAAGTCAATGATTGGCTTAGTGCATATGGTCCTACCTAAGAGTAAAGTCAATGATTGGTTTACTATCTTCGGTTTTTCAATATATTCGACTTATATGAGGAGAGATTACAGTGAGAATCCCTATCATATATTGACAATCGTTGGGGAATAAAGTGATGTCTCAACCCCTGGGGTTTTAGCCCATTAATGGGGGTTTCCGACTTCAAACGCAGATAACTCTCAAATTGTGAAGAATTGAGAGGTGTACCATATATCAATGGAAACATCTTGACGAGTAGAATCAATCGAAAATATCTTTGACAAAAAATAATATGATTTTTCAATTTAAAATGCCCATGCAAGATTGAGGTAGCCCCTAATGCTGCTTGGGTTGACATCAATGACAACTGTTGATCAACAATCTCCCCCTTTAGCATTGATGGAAACACAAGTACTCCCCCTATGATCATGACACCTCTTCCTACTACCTTCTATCCCCCTTTGTCATCAATGGCAAAGGGTAACTCCCCTTGACAAATAGTCATCCTGCGGACCTGTACACACCTCCACACCCCCTTTCTACTCTAGTAGATAAGAGAAAGAGTCTAATGAAAACTTGGGAGAATCCAAAGCTTTTAGCAAAGATACTCAAATGCTTCACGAGGTAATGGTTTGGTCAATATGTCAGCAATTTGTTCCTTTGTGCCAACTTATTTGATCTTGATATTTTTTTCGGCGACCTGCTCTCTAACGGAATGATATTTAATCAGAACGGGCTTCGTTTTGGAATACATCATAGCATTCTTGGAGATACTTATGTCACTAGTGTTATCACAAAATATGGGAATAGGCTCATCAAACTTGACTTGAAGATCTTGTAAAGTTTGCTTCATGCAGAGAACTTGAATACAACAAGCTACTGCTGCAACATATTCTGCTTCTAATGTGGATAACGAGATTGAATACTTCTTTTTACTTAAACATGAAACAAGACAATCACCTAGATATAATGTTATTCCATTGGTACTCTTACGATCATCAACACTTCCTGCCCGATCTGCACCTGTATAAGCTTGGATAACTAGATCATTTCCTTTAGGATACCATAGACCATATTCTGATGTGCCCTTAAGATATCAAAGAATTATTTTGACGACAATAATATGAGATTCTTTTCGTGCTTCTTGGAATCTTGCTACTTGTCCAACTGCTTGCATCACATCAGGTTGGGAGGCTATCACATGTAGGAGACTACCAATCATGGATCTATAAAACCTTTGTTCCACATCCTTTGACGAATCTTCTAAGCTTAACTTGCAACCTGTTATCATGGGGGTAAGGACTGGCTTGCAATCTTCCATCTAGAATTTTTTTAGCATTTCCTTGATTTACTTGGTTTGATATATGAATATTCCTTTATCCTGCTGAGAAATATGAAGCCCCAAAAAGTATGTCATCTTGCTAAGCATGGAAATTTCAAACTCACTTTGCATTTTTGTGGAAAAGTATTTACTTAATCTGTGATCGTTGCTTCCAAAGATTATATCCTCCACATATACCTCGATAATTGTTAGGTTATCTTGATCCACTTTCACATAGAGATTGTTGTCAACACTTCCTTTCTTGAATCCTTGTTGATGAAGATACCTATCAAGATGATCATACCAAGCTCTAGGAGCTTGCTTGAGACCATATAGTTCCTTCTTTAATCTGCAAACATAGCTTTCTTTGTCAGTGAGCATAAAATCTTTGGGTTGTTTAATGTAAACTTCTTCTTCCAATTCACCATTTAGAAAGGTTGACTTAACATCCATTTGGTAGACCTTGATTTTTCTCGAGCATGCATAAGTGAGAAACATCCTAATAGCTTCCATTATGGCAACAGGAGCAAATGTTTCTTCAAAATCGATTCCCTCAACTTGTGCATATCCTTTGCAGACTAATATTGCTTTATTCTTGGTAACCTGTCCATCCTCATTCACTTTGTTTCTGAAGACCCATTTAGTTCCAATAACATTTTTATCCTTTTTTCATGGAACCAATTCCCAAGTGTCATTCTTCTCAATTTGATCCAGTTCTTCATTCATAGCTTCTACCTAGTGTTCATTTTGACTAGCTTCATCAAAATTGCTAGGCTGAAAAGTCACTAAAAGAGAAAGATGGGCTTGTTGTGATGAACAAAGCTGCCGACTTCTTCTAGTTCCAATTCCTTTATTTATGTTTCCAATGATCTGATTTGATGAATGATTCTTTTGATACCATTCTTTTGAACCTTTTGGAGAAACTTCATGTACATCCTGATGATCATTTCTTATTTCTTCTTGGTTGACTGGTGTTTCCTTATTTGATTGATCTTGTTCTGGAGCTTCTTCTTCATCCTTCACATATTCTACCTCAAGCCCCTAAGATTTTCTTGAAGAGACGATCTCATTGTTATCCTTTAGAACATAGTCTTCTTCAAAAGTAACATTTATACTTTCAACTATTTTTTTTTCCTCAGATTGTAGCATCTATAAGCCTTTATTTTGCATGAATAACCAACGAAAATACTTTCGTCAACACGGGAATAGAACTTGCCCAATTTTTGGTCTTCTCTTTCAATGTAGCATTTACTTCCAAATATTTTTAAGTATTTGACATTAGTTGGTCTTCCTTTCCATAGTTCATATGGAGTCATGTTACAATTTTTCCTGAGCAGGCCTCTGTTTATAATGAATATGGTAGTATCAATTGTTTGAACCTAGAATTTATCGTCTAAGTTTGAGTCTTTTAACATGGTTCTAGCCATTTCCTGTATGGTTATGTTTTTTCTTTCAGCTACTCCATTATGTTCTCATGTTCTAGCTGTTGAGAATTTCCTTTTTATTCCATGTTTGTCTCAGTATTGCTGAAATGCTTTGGATGTGAATTCTCTGCCATTATCTGATCTTAGACAATTGATCTTCAAATTAGTTTCATTTTTGACCAATTCCTTGTAGATTTTGAAACATTAAAATGCCTCTGACTTTTTCTTCAGGAAACTAATGGCTGACATTCTACTGTAATCATCTATCATTAACATAAAGTATAAATCACCATCTAAACTTTTTATTCTCATAGGACAACATAGATCAGTATGTATTAATTCCAATGGATGTGACACAAAATGTTCCTTTGTCTTGAACTCGATTTTTGTCTATTTGTCGTGCCAACAAGATTCACATATCATATTGGTAGGTTTTGAGATTTTCAGCATTTCTCTAACTGCTTCATTTTTTTTTATCTTGACCAAATTGTCAAAATTTATATGTCCCATTCATTTGTGCCATAACCAGCTCTCATCTTCTTTTTCCAAGAAACGCCCTTTAGGTGTCTCATCCAAAATATATATGTCATTTGGAGCTCTGCTTGTTGTAGCCAAAATTTTACCAAACTTGCCTTTCCTAATTTCACATTTCTTCAAGTTGAATAACATCATGTGTCCTTGACCGCACATATGTCCAACACTAAGCAAATTGTGATTCATATTTTCAACGAACAACACATCCTTTGCTAATGCATTGTTTCTTCCAAGAGTGACCATATCTTCTCCTATGATGTTTGAAGACCCATCATTTCCAAAAGACATTGTTCCATCCTTCTTTTCTTTTAAGGATATGAACTTATTTCTATCTCCACTCATATGTGTTGAGAAACCACTGTCAACATACCATATGTTTTTGTTGCTTTGAGCCTTGAGAGCGAGAGCACACCTTTTAATCTTCCTTTTCCATACTTGTTTATTCTAATTTTGCAAGAATTCCTTGAAGAACTTCCCAGTCTACAATATTTGGTCAAGTGTGCAAAATTTTTACATTTGTAACATTCGACATCATCTCTTGAATGATCAAATCTGTTGATATTATGTTGAGTTCTGGGATATCAATTTTTGAAAGATCTCCTGGAATTATATTCATTCCAAACATATATGTGAAATTCTGCAGCTCTATGTCCAAACCTTCCACATGAATAACAATGACCATAAAAGATAGGTTTTATACCTGGGAGGAAACCTTCTTTAAGTAATTGTCTTCCAAGGTTCTTCCTGTGAGTCTTGATCTCTCGATCTAGCTAGGAGATCTACCTGCTTGCTATATTTTGCATATCCATCTTCTTTAGTTGTCATAGAAGGACTTGACTCCTTTTCGAATTTTTCTTTGTAACCAAGACCAGTCTCATCATTGCATGATCCTTGGTTGCTGATGAGCTCATCCAAAGTCTTTGAACTGTTGGCGTAGTTTTGAAGAATTTTCCCATTTTTTACTTCCTTTCGTAAAGAAATGATTTCATCTTCCAATGCTTCTCTTTCCTTTAATTATTTCCTGAGCGATTCTTCAATTCATTTGTATTCTTCAACCTTGATTTTAAGATTTAGGACATGTTTTCTTTCTGTCTTTAATTTGTCTTCAAGAGTGTTGACTTGCTTCTTGTCAACCTTGAGCTCTTTGATAACCCTGATCACTTCGTTTTGAAATTAAACCTTACTCATTTCTTCTTCTTCGTCTCCTTCTTCATCAAGATCCTCTTTCTTATTGTGCTTGGCCATAAACAATACTCTTCCACTGAATTCTTCTTCATTATCACTGTCTTCTTTGGATAAGGAGCTATCTTCTTTGGAGAAGAAACTTTTCTTAAACCATTTCTTCTTGCCTTGCTTGTTGAACTTCCTAGGACTTTTCTTTCCTTTTGTAACAACCTCATTTTTGTGAGGATATTTGGCTGCAAAATGCCCAACCTTACCACAATAAAAACATATTAATGGAATTTTACCTTTGAATTTTCTAGTACCTATTCTAATTGTCCTTGTGAAATAGGAAAACTCTTTATCTGAGAATTCTTCTTCATCTTCTTCCTTTTCCTTATCCTTACAATTGCAAGTTTTTGCTTTCAGAGTTTGCTTGTCCTTACTATTCTTCTTGGATGCGGAAAATGTTGTTTCTAAGTGACATGTGCCATCCTTTTCTTCAATCCTCATTTAATATGTCGTAAGAATTCCATGCAATTCATATATGTTGAGATTGGTAAGATTCAATCTATCTTACAAGACAGATACCTTAGGGTTAAATCTTGCTAGCAAGGTTCTGAGGATCTTTCAGACATCAATTTTTGTTTCAACAAGTTGTCCCAAACCTTCCAATGTATTTGTTGTTTCATAAACATGCTAAAAGTATGCAACAATATATTCTTCTTCCCTCATTTTGAGTTGCCCAAATTTTTCCTTGAAAATTTGAAGCTTTGCTTCTTTCACCTTTGAGTCACCTGCATATATATTTTCAAGCTTGCCCCATACCTCTTTAGCAATTTTGCAACTCAATACCTTAAGATAAATAGATTCAATAAGCCCATTGATAATAAGATCTTTAGCCTCTTCATCATATACCATATTTTTCCTACCTTGTTCATCTAGGGTCAGTGTGAATCCTTTGTTAACGATTTCCCATACTTTGTATCCTTGCACCAACAAATGAACCTACATTCTTCCACTCCAAAGTGCATAGTTATTTCCATTGAACAAAGGAACTCTAATCTTAGTATACTCCATGATCTCCTTCCAATTGTTAGACTTCTATTGAAGGAACCAAGCTCTGATACCAATTGTTGGAAAATACTAAGAGGGCGGGGTGAATCTGTATTCCTTAGAAATTATCACTTTTAAATCTTTTTAGAGCATTAGTTAATCCTCAATTATTATTAATGTTTATGCAGTAGTAACAATAAATAAAAGAACACAGTAGGCACAAAAATTTTCGGTGGAAAAACCCCCTCTAGGTCAAAAACCACCAAACTCTTTTATAATAAAATATTTAATTCATAGCCCCAACTGAAATGAAAGTTACAACTTCCTAGAATTCTATAAAATCATTCTTCTCTAGCTCCCACTCGAAGGGCACCCCAATGTCCTGGTTTCTTTAGTAGTCAACTAAATGGATGCCCCAACATCCTAGACCAACCTACAACCCTGAAGTGTTCACAAGCTCCAACCTGTAGGCAACTTCATGCACCTACCTGGCACCTCCCTACCCTATAATGACAGAAATGAGACAAAAGTGTGAATTCCCGTAGCAGGGACAACGATCCATGATACAATGATTTACAATAAATGATAGACAATACTAGGACCTACCCTTATCCTGACAAACTTAGACTCTTGACTCAAACAAATTTTCCTCTTCAACTCTAGGTAGTGACAAACTCTTTATAAATTTGGGCTCGCTTACAAGGGATAATGGCCCATTTACAATGATATATAATATTTGAAAAATGACACTGACTCTTGGACAGAATTTTTACAAGACAATAGATATAGATGTGTATATTTTTGAATTTCTTCTACTCTTGGTCACTTGCTTTCTTATCCTTTCACTTCTTGATCTCTTATTTATTTTTCACAATTTTGTTGCTTGTGGCTAGCATCCTTATTTTATATCATTGTTCTTACATAATTGTTTGAACTACGTTGAAACTCTACCTGCTTTAGGTGAATTGTTGTTGCTTCAGACCTTCACTACTCTAGTGCATATTGTATGAAGATTTTATTGAATGATATTGTTGTTTCTTGCTATGACTTGTAGTTCCTTTTAACCTCGTTGCCACAAATTTTTCAAATATTCCACTTGCAAAAATTAAATGTGCCCATACCAATCCCAAAAGAGTATCAAGGAGAACCCTTGACCTGACCAAGTATGATTTGATCCAATATACCTATACCTTGACTTGAATATTTTCTCAATAAAAATATTCAGATTTGATCTCCTTTACCAAACCTTTCATGTTGTGTTGTGGGAGCCACCTCGACCACAGATTCGAAGTAGAATACTTTCTATAGGTCTATATGACAGGGCTGAAAGGTACAACAAAGCCTGATTTTTTTGTGTGTGAATACTATATATATACTTCCACATAACCTTCATTTTTCTTTAATAGGTAGACCTTCACTAAAATCAAATCATCAAACCCAAAAAAAACCAAATGATCGTCACTCTCTTCTAATTGTTACCACACATATCTGCAATTAGGATTCAGATCTGCAATTAGGACTACGAATCCTTCACAAGAGTGTGCCTAAATGCACCCTCGCTGGCCCTGCACAAACTTGAATAATGACAGAGCACCTTTTCCAAACTATTATCAAACAAAATTCTGACCAAAACCTAGCCCTTTTATTTCTACGTTGACTTCCAAGGTTGGCCAAAACAATTTAGAGAGTATATCGTTCAAAGATAATCTTTTTCTTGCAATGCTTGTGAGGGATGTTAGGTCTATATTTATAGACATAAGTTTAACTTTAGACTAACTTCAACAAGTTGAACATTGGAGGTTAGGAGGGCTTTATGTGGTAGACGTTAGTTAGGAATTAAGGAGTTATAACATCAAAAAAAAAAAATTATTTGTTGCAATTATGCTAAGGGAGGATGTGAGCTAGATAGGGAGAGATATTGGTCAATAAGATACGAGGGATACTTCTTATTTAATATGTTTCCTAAAATGATGTTTTTTTTTTTTTTTTAATATCTGTGTTAAGGATCTTGCCTAAAAATATTTTTAGTTTCACTAGAATTTGAAGTCAATGGTTGGCTTAATGCATATTGTCCTACCCAAGAGTAAAGTCAATGATTGGTTTGTTATCTTTGGATTTTCAATTTATTCAACTTATACAAGGTGAGATTACATGAAAATCCCTATCATATATTGACAGTCATTGAGGAATAAGGTGATGTCTCAACCCCTATGGTTTTAGCCCACTAATGGGGGTTTCCGACCAAATGCAGATAACTCTCAAACCGTGAAGAACTAGGAGGCGTACCATATATAAATGGAAACATCTAAACAAGTAGAATCCATCGAGAAGATATTTGATGAAAAATAATATGAGTTGTAGAGTCAAAATGCCCATGCAATATGGGGTAGCCATTGGTACTGCTTGGGCTAACATCAATGACAACCAGTGATCAACAAGAATTTCATCAAAGAAGACAAGGATAAATTTTTGGAGATATGGTTTTAGTAGGTGGTTCATGAGGCTTTGACCAAGAATTCATAATAGCCTTCATGAGTTCGAAAGGTAGTCTTGGGAATGTCTACTTCCTTCATGCATATTTGGTGATAGCCAGAGAAAAGATCTAGCTAAGTAAAGAATTGAGCACCATGTAGTTCATACAAAATATCATCAACAACTGGAATAGGAAATTTGTCTTTGATAGTGAGCTTGTTGAGGGCCCGAAATTCCAGCCACATGCGCCATTCTCCATCTTTCTTTAGCACTATGATCACTGGTGATGAATAACGATTGATGCTAGGAGGAATAACACCAGCTTCGAGGGGTTCCTTGATGATTTTTTCAATTTCATTCTTTTGGGCAGAAGGATATTGCTATGGGCACACATTAGGATGTTGGGCCCCCAGGACCAAAGGAATGATATGATCATGTTCACCCCTAGAGGGTGGAATCTCTTTAGGTTTGTCAAACACCTACTGGTGGTGGTCTAAGACCTGTTGCATCTTAAGATGAATATGAGGAGTAGTGGATTCAATGGCCTGGATGGAATTAAATTAGGTGATGACTCTGTGATGGCCCTTTTTCAAAAGCTTTTCCATTCGATGTGAACTAATGATAGTAGGAGAACTTGCCTATTGTCCATGTAATGTATGAATGTGGTTGTTCTTCTTAGAGCTCATATATAACTCCTGGAAATACATTGTGATCAGGCCCACTGTGTGAAGCCATTCAAGACCCAAGAAAATGTCACAACCACCCATTTCAATATCAAACATGTGGGTCTTTAGGTGTTAGTCTCCCATATGAAGTTTAATATTTTCACAGTGGCCTTCACATTTCATGGTCCCCCCATCAGTGATAAGAACTTGGAAATTAGAGACTTCTTGCACAAAATAATGAATAGCTTCGATGACTTGCTTATGGATAAAGTTATGAGTGTTGCCACTATCAATCAATACCACTACTGGCTAGTGTTTAAGAAAGCCTCGGATTTTGAGAGTTTGAGGAAAAGAAATGCACACCAAAGCATGTAATGAGATAACTTGTTCATATTATGTAGCTATGAGATCATTGTCAGGCTAGTTTTCCTCAATTTTTTCCCCGAGCCCCACAATGGGTGGAGCTTCCTGAGATGAGTTGTTATCCGTAGCATCAATTTGAAAGAATTTTGGTTCCTTGCATTTATTCATCACAGTAGTAGCACAATCCTTTTTTTCTTCTTTCAACCATTTCTGTTGGAGACACCTTTTGAACCTCAAGTATTTGGGTAGGACCCTAAGCCTGGGTGGGACACCCCTTGGCTACAAAATTTGGATGAATGGACTAGGCAGCTAAGGTGAGTTCCACCTCGACGGCCTTTTTGCAAGCATCCATCCAATAGCTGGGTGGTGCATCTAGACATGGGCTTGGATGGCTTCTTTGATACCGTTGATGAAATAGTCCAAGTAGAAGTCATCTCCTAGACAATCAATTCTAATGACCAATGTCTCAAAGGATGCAATACAGTCTTTTAATTTTCCTGTCTATCGAATCTTAGTGAGACAACCCAAAAAATTAGATTCCTTGTCAAAGAGGTCACATAGGTCTTTTGAGAACATGTGCCAAATTATGTTCCCAGGATAACATTTTCGATGCCACTGCCACCATTTTCATCTCTCTTGGTTTAAGTAAAGGGCTCCCGCACGTAGTTTAGTTTGACCTTTGCAGATATCATTAAGGGAGAAATATTGTTCCATTTGTGCTACCTATACTACAAGATTAGAGCCATCAAAATTGTACATGTCTAGCTCGCGTGGGTGAGGGTGGTAATGTTGGTGATTTCCATGGAAGTGAATGTGATGGAGAGATTCTCCTTCAAGGTGTTCATCAACACTATGCTCCTCCCAATGAGATCTCTCCATCATATTGGTGAGCAATGAAACTTGTGAGGTACTTTGGCCCATATTGCCCTGGAACTCATCCAACCTTTTTTCAAGGCTTTCGATCTTCTCATAGGCCATGACTTGAGATCTGGTACCAACCATACACAAACCCTGATCAATTACTTAAGAGTAGTCTTCTTGGAAAGAAGGTGAGCTCAAAAAATCTATTGATGGGGGTCACTTGAAGTCACTTTAGAAAAAATTTGGACCATCAGAAAATTGAGGCTAACAAGTGAATGGCACCATTGCAATCAACTCGTCATCCTGAAGCTTTTTTTTACTCCAAAAGGATTTTTACTCCCCACTGATCAATACTACAATGGTTGAATTGCAGAAAACTTGATCCTTCCCAATGGCCTATGAAAATAGGGCCTAAATTGTAGTAGCAACAAGCCTCACTGCAAAAAGAGTCTAATCGACATTGTGAAACCCCAACTGTTGAATGTGAATTGCATGGTGGCAATAGAACTCGAATTGTTGGATATGATTTGTACGGTGGTGGAAAAACCCCAACTACAGGACCTAATTTTAATTGCAGTGGCAGGACCCCAAATCTTGGATCTGACCTGGGAGATAAGGTATTGGCAATCTTCAGATAGCAGAGGGAACTATGGTCACAAAGGAGTGTCACATGCTACAGAGCGCAATATACACAGGGGTCTAATAATAGTACTCAGACCAATATTTTAGGGCATTAACTAAGGAGGATCAACTGTATCCTTAGTCGTACTACCCAACTACCCTATTGTACATGCTAGTAATCTCCTTAAGTATTGTTCTCAGTGTATTGTAGTAGTAATACGGTCAACGACTTATCTAAGGCTAGGTTTCAAGTGAGCCTAGGGCGCTTCCGATATACTCAAGGGTACGTGGAAGTGTAGTCTGTGCGTGGTTCTGTCTAATGCACTACTACTCGAAGGGTTACCCATAGGGGTTACAAGGGAGTCCAACAAGTGTGACCACATCTTGTAGTTCATGCGTGCATGCCTCCCAGAATCTGCAGGTTTATGCTCTCAACGATAGATCCCTTTGTTTTAAGACACTGGAACACATCTCTAGCCTAAAACAAATTCTGCAAAAAATGGAGGTACAAATGGCCCTGGAAAGTTCTCTGATACCAATTTTTATGCTCTTGACTTGTGAGAAATTCCAGAATACCAAAAATGAGAAGAAATATAATCCAGAACACAAAATAAAATGAGAAAAAAAACAAGTATTTTAATATTCATAAATAGATTCACTATTCACTTACCTCTTCGAGGGTGCAACATCCAGCAGAGCAGAGCTCGATTACAATAAGACTCGATGATCTTTCCTTTAATAAATAAGACTATTTATAGCTAAATAACATCCAAAACACTAACTACTAGTGGTCCTTACATAGCACAGGTTAACCGTGTCGAATCAGTTGGCCTGATGGGTAACCGGGCACCTACAAATTCACCGAACAAGGAGCATGGTTAGGGTTTCCTTATCTGCAGCTGCATACACATGATCACCTACTAATTTTCTGTTGTCGTCCTCACCGTCATGATTGAATGCATTTCGGTTTTACTGTCACCTATTTCCCTTTGCTATCACAGGGTTTGTTGGAGGATGTCGGATATGGATCTCAAGGAGGTGGCCTATTTCCCCGACCCTAACCCCTATGCTACTATATGGTCGATCCATAACCCTAGGCTAGATTCTATGCCCACTGGGTTACAGTGTTCGTCTTGTTCACACATCTCCATTGCTCATCCCTCTATTTCTTTCCCTACTCCATCCACATCCGACTTCCCTTTCACTGCTCTCTCCATTGACTCCTCAGATCTCAACTGCCCTCCCCTCTCGCCGACAACCCTCCACTTGCTTACCTCCTACACGCTGCCATCACCCCCTTTTGATTCATCGCCATCTGAAAATTTGGTCCACCCGACATCTTATGAGCTTCCCTCCTCTGCAGGATTCTATTCGGTGCCTGGACACAACCCGCCTTCGTCCACTCCTCTTACTCCTCCTACTGCAGCACCAAGCTCCTCATCCTCCCCCTCCAGATGTCTTGAAACCCAGGTCATCAAAGTTAGACACTGCTCTCAACAGTATCAACAGGAGCACCAAGGCTCTCAAGATCCCTTGCAGGATCATCCGACTGCGCTGTGCACTGGGAAACGAAAGCTCAAGTGTGTGAATTCCATGAGAAAGGATCTAACCCTAAAATTTAGGGAAGGGGTAAACGTGGGAGCAGTGGTAGACACGATGGGTAGGGTTCTTGTTGGAAGAGTTCATGGCTACGCCTATTCTACTCAGAGACTTAGACTCTGGGTCAAAGATATTTGAGATAACATCTTCAAGGAACTCCCAGAGGTGAAAATGTTGGCTCGAGGATGGTTCGTGCTCTATTTTCAGCAAGAGGAATATACAAATTGGGCACTTACCAAATATTGGCATATAGAGATGGCTTTGGTGATGCTAAAGCTCTAGAGTCCTCTTTTTGATCCAGAGCAGGAACAAATTAGAGGCAAACCACTTTGGGTCAGGCTACCTAGTCTTCCCCTGCACTTTTGGTCTGAAGATATATTCATTCGCATAGGAAATGCACTTGGCACCTATCTGGACTATGACAAATCATACATCAGCTCTGGAAACCAGTCATTGGCCTGTATACTAGTTTACTTGGATATTAGAGAAGGGTTGGAGGAAAAAATCACACTGCAGTGGAACAATTTCATCAGGATTCAAATCTTGGACTATGAAGGAGTGCCATTCAAATGTCATAGGTGCCATAAGGTTGGTCACCTCTACAAGGAATGTCCGTTGGGTTTTAAGACTTCCTCTCCACCCAAAGAAGCAGAGGAAGTAGTGGCAAGGGCACTCACATCTGCTCCTAATCAAACTCTATAGACAAATTCTCCTCAATCAAAGATGGGTGTATTGACTTAGGTTCCATCCTCGAGTACTCCCCATCCTCCTTCCCCACTGATGACAAGATCGAGGGCAGTATCTACAGCTGCTCAATCATCGGGTATTCCTCCTATCTTAAGCTTTATTACTGTTTCTTCTTATTTATGCTCTGCACATCATTTTCACTTTGTATCTGCATCTATACTGGATTATATCCCTACCGCCATCCCTTGTTCCCTTGACTCTCATCTTCCAGTTAAATCAACAACTCCAGCTACTATCCCGGATCTGGATCGCTCACCCCCTCACTCTGATCCTTCAAACATCCCCATACACTCTCACCCTTATAACCTTCGTCCTTGCTCTTCTCATCCACCTGAGACCTTTGTGAACTCCTGGCTAGGCCTGGTCTCCCCTCCTTGCTCTTCCAAATCCTACAGGTGGAGAAAATCTCATATGTCTAGGGCCATACAACAAGTTGGGGTGAAAGTGGCATATAGTAGACAATCTACTCTCGATTGGGTACTTAGAGCACAGTCTACCCTCCCAAAGTCTCCCCCATGAAGTGGCTCTCCTTTAACTGTAGAGGTCTATCTAGCCCTCCCAAAAAACTAACCCTGAGATGCTTATTTGAATCTAAGTTGGTTGATATTATATTTATGCAAGAAACACTTGGGTTGGTTGGTCAAATTATTCCTGTGCTTCAATTGTTCAAACCAGGCTAGATTTTCCAATCCCTTGATGTCATGGGGTGTTCGGGTGGGTTGCCCCTGGGTATTAATCCTCACACTATACACCTCAAGGTCTCCTAGTGATCTAGGTCTGGGTGTGACGAAGGACCCTTCCAAGACCTTTTACTTTCGTGATGTATTAAATTGAATTTTTAAAAGAACATAAATGAATATATCTGCATGTTGTAAAGAAGAGGAACATGATAATCATCAACAACATAAAACTCAAGATGTTGATAACGAAGTTTGTCCAGGAGGGACTACATCTCCGGGCCCCGGTTTCAAGATGGTGTAGGTCGCTGCATTAAGTGTTGTCAATAGTGATGGTGTACATAAGAGGTGATGTCACTATCATATGAGGAAAATGGCCTCATGTAGGAGTGGCTCTAAGATATTTTCTACTACAGGAACTCTCAGTCAAAAAAGGACTCCTATCAGTATGACACAAACTCATGCATGATGATAATGAACATCCTGCCAACATGGCACAAAATGGATTTCAATGCAATCATACATGGAGACACATGAGTATCCCAGCAACATTCAACAAAGGGATCTCAAATAAAACATGATGAATCATGACAAGTACATCACACAAATGGTTCCTCATCACATCAAGCAGGAATCATGAAAACAAGTAAGAAGAAAGATCCCACATCAAACATCAAACAGGGATTTGTACAACACAATGCATAGAAAAAAATACATGAACACACTGCATATACCTCACATCTAGGGGCCATCTGAAGAAGAGGATGTCAAACTGTTGAAGTTGGTTGTACCATAAATCTCGCAGTGTCGAGCCTCATGGAATGGTTGCTCGCACATGAATGCTGACACCTACACTCCACTTTGAAAAGTGGCCAAAAAATGAAATGAGAAAATGAAAAATTTGAATACACCATCAGATTTGTGGTGTCGAATAGTGCAAAATCGACCATCAAATTTCTGAATTCTGAGAAAATGAAAATCTGGGGCTCAAGGAATCTTTTAGATTCCTTAAATATTCCCTCCTTCGGGTTCTCTACAAATCTGCTACTCAAATCAAAATTATGACTACGCCATCGGGTTCGTGTGGCTGAGAGGTGTAATATCAACATAAAATCTGTCCAATTTGGACGCTGAAAAATTTCACCCTCCTGGAAATTTCGCTCAGTCATGGTTCCACCTGCAATAAATTAATTAAAAAAATATTGTCTTGAATTCCATGCCCACTCCTGGTTCCTCCATGCTTCTTGGGCGCATTGTGAAAATGATGAATTTACATAAGTTTTTGGGCAGATTAACCAAGGAATTCGTTTGGCACATTGGTTAAGATCCGAATTTGGTGGAGGAGGTTGGGTGGTCAAACCCTGACTCCTCCATGTTTAAACATTTTGTTTTGAAAAAATTATAATCAAAATTCGTTTTGGGGGTCAGGTTCGTATTGGGCGCCCTGCCCCACACCCTCTACACACATAATTAACTTGTTGGCGCATTAAATGGTTTGGTGGTTGAGCATATATATGTGTGTGTGTGTGTGTGTGTGTGTGTGTGTGTGTGTGTATATATATTGTTATATATATATAAGAATGGATTTTGAAAGTTCTCTAACATTGACTGAAGGAGTCAATTTAACGAGGCAACAATTCAGCCTAGAATCCAGCTGGAGTTGGTAGGATTTCGTCCGCCGGAAAAAGTCCAAATTGTGTCTCCATTAACCTGCCCAGTTAGCAAAAGTCAACCAAAACTTTGACTGCCTCTATCTTCCTCATTTGGACTCAGATTGACGAACCATTCACACCACCACAATCATGATGAAGAGATATTTAATATGAACCTAGTTTGAGCATAATCCAAACACTTTGAGTTTTGAGCTTTCCTAAGCCCTCTTTGTCCTGTGGGTGTCTCTGGAGCCACCTAGATCAATCCTCCCCACTGAGGAGCTTTTGGTCCTCCAAAAACATAAAAAAATAATCTACAACTTCTCTATACCTTGTCTACATCACAAATGTCTTGAAAGCTCTCGCTTCCATCTCCTTCACCTTTGTTCTTCGGAGCCTTAAGCGATGAGCTGACACCTGCAACCTCAACTTGTAGTACATTGTTTTTGCAAATTACATGCTTTACTTTCATGACCAACTAATGGCCCAAGCATCCCACACTTGCCACGAGTTTATAACACATACTTGGTGGTCAAGTTTACATCAAGATGGGCATAATTCCCAACTACGAAAACAAGGCCAACATATCATTGTTGCTTCAACAAGTGATGGAAAACACTTCATCACTGCAACACATGATATACAAAGATCAGGCCAAACACCATTTTGTTTTGACAAGTGATGGAAACATGACATCACTTTCAAATTTCATCATGCAACTTAACATAAGACCAGACATCATTGTTGCCTAACAAGTGATGGAAAATACATCATCACTTTTACATTTGAAAATGCAACAAATGATTTACAAAAGCATGACCATGACAAGCTAACATATCTAGAAACCATTTTTCACTTATCAATGTGAATGGGTCATCCCCGTGTGGTGGTTTTTCTTGTTGAACAATCGTTTCACCTGGTTCATGCACCAACACTTTTTCTTTAAGGTGCTTCTCTGGATGGAGCCTCCAACAAGTGGCTCTTTGATGGCCACTTCTGTCGCAATGACTGAAATACATCTTATTTATCCAAATCTGTTTAACCTGTTGTTGAAAGGGTCTTTCATGCCTCATCCTTTTGTGTGCTGCCATTCTTTTCCAACACTTCGAAAATGTATGGTTATGTACATGTTTTTTGATGTCTTCGAAAATTCATGGTTATGTACATGTTTCTCGATGTCTTCTTCTATCCAACATTCAAATGGTCCTGATGATGGATCCCGGTTGGGATTCGAAACATTGGCATAAAATGGTTCTTACTGTGGATTCTCCGGTAACCAAATCAGAAGAAATAAATCACAGAGGTCTAAAATCCAGAATCATTTCCCTATACGGAAGGGAAACCTGGAGTGAAATCAATTTACTCGAAAAATCTAGAGCAAAGATAGCAAGAAGAGTTGCACTAAAATCAACTCTTCTTCTATCCAGCATTCGAATGGTCCTAATGATGGATCCCGGTTGGGATTCGAAATGTTGGCATAAAATGGTTCTTACTGTGGATTCTCTGGTAACCAAATCAGAAAACACAAGTATGATCGAAATGAACATTCGAATGTCGAGAGTGGGTATATCTTTCCTTGTTTTCTCTGATGTCATTACGGTGATGAGAGCTTGCCTCAACTCTTTCCCTGCCATGGGCACTACCATGGGATGATGGGGATGTGTTCCCATCATTCTCTTTCCTCAACGATTTCGACGATGTCTTAGAAGAATCTAACACCTTCAAGCATTCTCCTTCGGTGTATCTCATGGCTGCAAATTGAGGTCTCTGCACAACCTCCAATGGTTTAGTTATGCCTTGGTTATTAACACCAAGTTATTTCTCCTCCTCGTGCCTCGTCCTGGTAAGGAGCCTCATGTTTGTCCCTGTAATTGGGATCTCCAAATCTCCAACTGAAATCATACTTTGTGAAGACGAAAATGAAAAGAAATCAACATTGTTTACCTCCTCTATCGATTTGGAAAGCACTGATGAGGGCCTCTCATCATCTGTTGTTGGTGGTTCGCTAGTTGTCTCAGCACATTCCCAAACTTCTTTTCTGACATACCCAAGTCCTACCTAATGGGGTAATTCCTCTACTTTGTTCGGGTTGACAACGCCTTGAACATTAACGCCTAAGCCTTTGCCTTCATACCCCATTTTCTTCAATAGTTTGGAGCCAATTCCTATGGTATGATTTTCAAAAATAGTGAAATCATCATCAGGGCACGTACATGAATTCAGAGAACTACTTTTTACCTCACATGGGTCACGCTGCAGCTTTTCCAAGGCCTCATCCTTAGCTTGTAGCTGTTGTAGCAAAATTTGTTTTTCCTCTTTCTCTTCTTGTAGACACATATTCAATTCAACGTTCTCTATTTGAAGATTCTGGTTATTGGGCTTCAGTTCTTCCAAGGCCTCTTCCATGGTTTGCAACTGAAGCTACAATCGCTCCTTTTCCTCTATCTCTTTTTGTATAGATTTATACATTATTTCCACCCTTTGGGAAATTTTGAGCATGGTCTCGTGCATCACTTTTTCATCCTTTTTCACTGCACGTTCCATTGTTCACGCTGCAATTCACATTCACACAAGGACCACTCTGATACCACTTGATCCAGGTTCAGGTGTGGCGAAGGACCCATCTAAGACCTTTTACTTTCATGATGTGTTAAATTGCATTTTTAAAAGAACATAAATGAATATATCTACATGCTGTAAAGAAGAGGAACATGATAATCATCAGCAACATAAAACTCAAGAAGTTGATAATAGAGTTCGTCCAGGAGGGACTACATCTCCGAGCCCCGGTGTCAAGATGGTGTAGGTCACTGCATTAAGTTTCTTCAATAGTGATGATGTACATAAGAGGTGATGTCGCTATCATACAAGGAAAATGCACTCACACAGGAGTGGCTCCAAGAGATGCTCCACTACAGGAACTCTCAGTCAAAAAAGGACTTCTATCAGTATGACACAAACTCATGCATGATGATAATGAACATCCTACCAACATGACACAAATGGATTTCAATGAAATCATACATGGTGACACATGAGTATCCCAACAACATACGATAAAGGGATCTCAAACAAAACATGACGAATCATGACAAAAAGTACATCACACAAATGGTTCTGCATCAAATCAAGTAGGAATCATGAAAACAAGTAAGAAACAACATCCCACATCAAACATCAAACAGGGATCTATACAGCACAATGCATAGAAAAAAGAAGCACATGAACGCACTGCATATACCTCACATCCAGGGACCATCTGAAGAAGAGGATGTCAAACTGCTGAAGTTGGCCATACCATCAATCTCGCAGCGTCAAGCCTCATGAAATGGCTACTCACACATGAATACTGACACCTGCACTCCACTTTGAAAAGTGGCCAAAAAATGAAATGAGAAAATGAAAAATCTGAATACACCATTAGATTTGTGGCGTTGAATGGTGCAAAATCGACTGTCAAAGTTCTGAATTCTGAGAAGATGAAAATCTGGGGCTCAAGGTATCTTTTAGATTCCCGCTAGATTCCCTAAAGATTCCCTCCTCTGGGTCCTCTGCAAATCTGCTGCTCAAATTGAAATTCTGATTATGCCATTGGGTTCGTGTCGCTGAGAGGTGTAAGATCAACATAAAATTTGTCCAATTTGGACATGCAAAAATTTCACCCTCCTGGAAATTTCACTCAATCATGGTTCCACCTGCAATAAATTAATTAAAAAAAGATCATCTTGAATTCCATGCCCACTCCCAGTTCCTCCATGCTTCTTGGGCACACTGTGAAAATGACGGGTTTACATAAGTTTTTGGGCAGATTAACCAAGGAATTCGTTTCGCACATTGGTTAAGATGTGAATATGGTGGAGGAGGTCGGGTGGTTAAACCCCAACTCCTCCATGTTTAAAATTTTTTTTTCAAGAAACCGTAATGAAAAATAGTTTTGGGGGTCAGGTCTGGTGGGCTCCAGTGTTGCAGCAATAATGCTGCAACTCCTAGGACTCCCTTCTTTACTTTTATCAACCCGGTTGTTCGTAACAAACTTGGAAGCGACGGTGCTGTATGCACAAGCACTAGCTCTTGTCGCAGCTGTCACTTGGTCAGCTGGCACAAGTCCACCAGAGCTTTAGCCAACTTCTATAAGCTCTTAGATGAAGCTTGTAAATGATGGATGAAAGCTAACTCAAAGGGGAGCTAATCTACTTGCAGAAAGAAACTGAAAGCAAAAGAGGAATGCAAACCCTAGCAAACCCTAATTCTACCAGCCAGTTCTATTAATGCAATAATGAGAATATAGACTGCTGAATGAGATGCCATTGACTTCAAAAAAGGAAAATTCACATGCCTTAGTCTACTTTTGTTGTAGAAAGTATCTTTTTGTACTTTCTTGATTAAGTGTTGATTTTCACATGCATATACTTGAACTGTGCTTCACTGTGCAGGAGTGGACCAAGCAAGAGAAATGCTTGGAAAAGGTTGGAAAGGCTCAGAGAGGGTCTAAGGAGTCCCTAACACTCTTCCCCAGAGTCTCACAAGGTTTGGCTATCAGGAAACCTCACTTGTGAGCTTCTACAGGAAGTCTATAGGGGTTCTACAGGAAACTTCAGGATTTCTACAGGAAACTTCAGAATTTCTACAGGAAACTTGGAAGTCAGTTTTTAGGAGGTGGATGAGTGAGGGAAGGTGCATGAATGGATCTAAAGGTAGGATAGGAGTCTAAACATGGCCTAAGGACTGGTGGGAGGTTTGGTGGAAAGCTGACTTGACTCGGAGATGACTAAGGCAATGATGAGCAAGAAGGTAAGGTTTCATAGACACAAAGGATAGATGGGAAAAAGGGCAGCTTAGCTATGAGACAGAACAGGAGGCTTAGATGATGCTTTGGGAGGATGGATGAAGGAGGAAGATACCCTGCACAGTGGACCCTGATCAATTCTACACAAACCTTCAAATGATCAAATCCTAAACTAATCTATTCTATCCATCAATCAACATAAATGAGCAGTACTTTATTTGGGAAGAAAACCTTGTACACCATCTATGTAAGGAAACATTTCAGATGTCCAAACCCATGACTAATCTCTGCAATTAAACAAGCACACTAAAAGATTGCATAAGCAGCAAACTAGTGTTTTTGTGAGGCAGCACTGCTTTCCTCAATTCCAGCCCCAAATCCAATAAGGCCGAGGCGAAACCAGGAGTGTAGTTGTCTCTTTTTCTTGGAGATCTTGCTGTTATTATTCTACCAAAACATCTAAACCAAAACCATTCATAAACAGTGATCTATTCCAGCATCATAACAAAATCTACTTAATAGCAAGGTGTTCAAATGCATAAACGAGAAAAACAGTGGTACGTAAAGAAACACAATGGTACAGAAAAGGAGGTCCTAGGCTCTTAGGTTGGGCCCAACCCTGAGAGCTTTGGCTCCTATAAAAACTCAGACTTGTTAGGAAACCAAACTGCTTATCATTATTCAAAAAGAGTCATAACAGTTTTGCCAAAAATGGCTACAAGAGAATGAAACAGAGCTGCTGCAGCATTGGAGTACAAAGTACACAATAGGTTCAAAAGTCTTTTTACGAAGGCTGAGGCCTCAATATTTATAGATAACGAGGGACCTAGTTGGCCTCCTCAATCTGTGGAACTCGGCTGTCAAACTGCGAGTCAAACAGCCCCTTTCTAAATGCTGATTGGCTGCCTTCTAGATTCAGCTCGATGGTCTTTGGAGCGGAGCTGAAGGTGAGAATCCCGAGGAAGGGTCATTGAATGCCGTGGAAATCCCTCCTTCAAGTCCTCATTTCAGGCTTGGCTGCCTTATAGCTCATGATTGCTTTGACTTTGCTCCAATACATCAAAAAACCTGAAATAGACACATGTTAACCACCTAGGAAAAGTAACTTCCCTTATTCGTACCAAAGATGCAAACATACTAGAAATAATGCATAAACTATAGAAAATGATGGATTTGAACAAGGGCTGAACAATGAAAATGAGGCCAAATGAGCCCAAATTGTTACCAATTTTGGGGCTCATCATCACCCCCCTGCTAAAAGGGTTGCTCATCCCTGAGAAACTAGTCCAGCTCCTCATCTTTCATCGCTTTGATGGCCACTCTCACACCCCAGGCTTCTGAAGTAGTGTCCTCAACACTGTCATGAAATCCAACCTTCCTCTCCACTTCTTCCCACTGCTTATGCTCCTCCTCTTCTGATCCTCCCTCTAATAATCCCAACAACAAGGGTGGACTTAGCTTGAGGCCTATCCAACTGGCTTGGAGGTTCTGCATAAACTTCTTATAGAGAGGTACCCATGCCAAAGCCTCCCTCATCCGAGTTGGAGTGTGATATTCTCAAATCTTGAGGCTGTGGGACAATGTGTTCCACCTACGAGTGCAAGCATGAACACAATTTTCCCCAAGTAACCTCTCCATATCCTCGAATTGTGCTATGGCCTGGGCCTGATGATCCATGTAATATAGTAATCCCTGGGAATTGGTTGCTAGGTGTTGGTGAGCGGATATCAGTGTTGTGGGGTCCCCTGGCTCTGCTCTGATCAGCAGTGGTTCATGTAACTCCCGGTCCATGATATTCCTGACCTCAGATGCTCTCTTCTCTTCGTGGTTTAACCACGAGGTCATTGCCATCAACTGCATGTCCCCTACTGCTGTGTTGGGGTCCCACGAAGTGATGTTTGGAAGGGCCAAGTTATGGAGGTAAAACTCTGAGAGCTTGGCCTTATCTTCCGAGGAACTGGTGCTACATAAATCTGTGAATTGTTGGGGGTTTTGGATATGAGATATACCCCTCTGTGCCAATGTATTAATTTGGAACTGCAGCCACTCATCCTGGAGGTACAGGCCATAAGATTCAGCTAGCTGCCTACATTGAAGTGCTTCCATTGCCTAACTGGCCATGCAGGCTAGTTGTGCCTCCTTTTCTTGCACCTGTTGCCTTAGTGATTGTACCTCAATATCTGCCTACAGTCCCCTTTCTTGTAGCTGTTGGTTGAATTCCTCAAGATCAACTTGCATCTCTTCTTCCCCTTGAGGCGCTGCTGAGGGATCCTTGGCTGCCATGCCCTTTTCTTTCCCTTGCTCTTGCAGGTGGAGCTGCTGTCTGAGCAGCTCATTTTCTTCTCTCAATTTGGCTTGCTGGGAGCTTTCCACATGCCTTACTCTTGCCAGCTCCCTTTGTGCTTCCTTGAGCCTTTCCTCTAGAGGCCCAATATCCGCTACTCCCTTAGATTTAGCTATCCTCATCCATGTGTGGGTTCGGACCCGTTCTTCTTCTAGTGCTAAAAACAGTGGCACTGTAAACTTTTGGGGAATAATTCTGCCAGATTCCAAAAAGTTATAATAAGAGCCCAAGTTGGGTTGTGGGCTTGGTTTCACGATAACATCAGGTTTCTCATCCTTTTGTGGTTACTTGGCTGCTCCCTCCTCCTCTGGTGGTGACTCAACTGCCTTCTCCTCCATCTGCTTAGTTTCCTTGAGCCTAGCCAGAGTTTCCTGTAGAATGGCCTCAGCATCCTGTAGAGAGGCTTGTGAGCTCATTTTTTCCACTCTATCCTTCCATGAAGATTTTTTTGGGCTCCCCCTATCATAAGTGATGGAGGCTTTGGAGGGGGACTTATCCCTTGGCATGGTAGGAGTATCCACAATAATGATAGGTTCTTTGGATTGAGGCTGGGGTCTGCCAGTCATAATTCTCACACTCCTTCTTGCTTTGAAATATAGAGGAGTCTCCCATTTTCATTTTTCTTTTGGCTTGTGGGGAATACTTAGGGTGGCCAGCACAGTTGCTACCTCCATAGCTAGGATTTCACCTAATTTCTCCTGCTGTTGTTCTCCTTTCGAACTTCCTGTAGAAAGTCCTGTAGCGGTTGCTTTCTGGCTTCCTGTAGATGCCATTTTCAATTTTCCTGTAGAGGGACCTTGCTGTTTCCCTAAAGGAGTTCTCTGCTCCCTCCTTGTAGGACCACTCTACTGCTTCCCTATAGGAGCACTTTGTTGCTTCCCTATAGGAGCACTTTGTTGCTTTCCTATAGGGGTACTTTGTTGTTTTCCTGTAGGAGTACCCTGCTGCTTCCCTGTAGGAATTGAGGGCACAGTTTTAGCCTGCTTGGCTGCAGGAACTTTTTCTTTCATCTTGGCCGAGGTAGCCAGGGGTGCCCTTACTGTCCTAGACTTTCTCAGTCCTCTCTGCCCTACTCTGTAGTCATTTTTCTCTGGGCGTTGGGGCAATCCCATCATCCCCTCTTTTGGCAGCTTGCTTTATTGTTGTTCCTTTTTGCTCCTTCTTGGGAGCTTTTCCCTGGGTGTCCTGTCTTTCGGTCTTCTTCTCGGCCTGAGTAGGCTCCTTCTCTTCACTTCTATAGGAAGTAAGCTCCTCAGCTAAAACTCAGATGTCAACATCCTTTGTCATATTCCAGAAAATCTCCCATGAGAGAGGGACAGTGAAAGTGTGGAGTGCATCTTCCACGAGGAGATTTATAAGCCCATGATGTGCTAGCTGGTCCGGTGTCCCTTCTCTGAGCTTGGTGGCACATTCAGTCATGGACTGCAAAAGGAAGTATGGAATGCTCAATTTCTGCTCCAAGGGGAGGTCCGTGTGGTTCCTGAGTTCTGTGAGCAGCCGAAAATGATAACCGTATATGATACTAAACCGCCCCTCGCAAGTGATATACTTCATAATTTGGAGGCTGACTTCACTCCAGAACGGCTGCAGGCTAGTCCTCCTCACTCTGTTTTTATCCTCTGAGAATTGTTCTTCAGGCAAGAAGAATTCTTCTTTAGCCTTCTTACCCAGCTTCCTTTCCTCCTTATCCCACAGGATTCCCATTGGAAGATCAGTCACCCTGCTGATGAGCTGCGGTGTGAGTCTAAGGGATAGTCCCCTGAAATTGACGATGGCCAATGTTTTTGACTTCGGCTCTAGGGACCAAAGGAATTCTTCTGTAATTTCATCGTCGTGCCCCTGGAGCTTGTCACAAAATGACATCCACTGTGCACGGGAGAACAGTTCTACCACCTCAGGGGTCTCCTATAACTTCTTTGAGTCTGATGGTTCCTTACGAATGAACCCACCCGGCATGATCAAATTCTATGTTTGCGCTCTCAAACTGAGAATTCTAAGCGGATTCTTTCCTTAGAGCGGAAAAAAAGAGACCTTTGGTCGATTACCCTGCTGAATTTGCCTGCTCAGATGTACAGAAGAAGGATTTTGAGAATTTCCACTCGGAGCGCAGAGCTACGTCTCCGTTATACACGCAATGGCATAAAATTTACAGTTTTGACAGTGTTTCGGCAGGGTATCACCCTCTACAAGAAGGAATTTCATTTATGCGTGGAGAAATTTGCTCATGCAGATGACTACGACGATTCTAGCAGCAACACATATATAAAACCAGACAGAATTTCACTTGAATTTTCCTACCCCTTTTCTACGTCGATTGCACCACCTTTGAAAAGAAATTTTCTTTGCATGGGGAGTTAAATTCTGCCTACCTTTGAAATTCGCCACCCTCGATGTGAACAGTCCGCACTGCTGCAGATGTCGCGGTTCCTGTAGTGCAGTTTCCTGTAGGAATTTGTTCTAGGCTTCCGGAGGAGTTTACGGTAGCACAGGACCAGTCTGAGTGACAGCAGGATGCTTGAATCGGGCAGAAGACTTTGGGTTAATTGCTTGCAAAGGAAGAGGACGCACATTCGACTGGAAAACAGTTGTTTTATAAATGACTACAGTGCATCATAAAAATCCACCGGCCGATTTCGAATTGTTGCGAAATCCATGGCGTGGGGTTGAGCTGTCCCTGATGGTCCATTGGCCGACGTCACCGTAATCATATCTCAGCGTGCCCCTGACTGCTGGATTCTCTCTGCTGGAGTTACCGCCGCCAATCTCGCCATACATCCGCTTCTTCCTGACGGGACATTTCCCACGTGCCAATTATTCATCCTTCCTACACAATCGATCCAGTTCGGATCCTACGAGGCTGCTTGATGGGCTGTGATGGCCAGTTGAGTGGCAACCAGCCTTGTTCAATCCGCCTATTTTCAAAGTTGTGCACATTCAGAGTATAGTTTATGCCATGGGACGAAATAAGGTTAGTTACTTACCTGTGTGGCCGTGGATGTGATTTCTTCCAGGGTTCAAGATGATGGATGCTGGATCTACATGCTACTGCTCTGTGGTCAGGTGCTGGAGCTTCCCTATATTGGTTGCTGCTGGCCGGGAGTCTTGGAGACCCGTTCCTCTGGTGGCGAATATGGCATGCACCGATCCTGTGAGCTGTTGGTGTCTTCGTGGCAGGTACTCCAGCTGGATCAGTTGCTACAAGATTCCTGTAGGACATCCTGTAGCTGTTTCTCCTCCTGGGGTGCATGCTGACATAATTAGACTCTTATTGCACAGGTGAAAGGTCTTGAGGTCACCTAACAGGTGAGCGCTCGAGCCTCAGGAGACCTTGTTTCTGAAATTGAAAAGAAATACAATTTTCCTTATTTGAAAAACAGAGCTTTCTTTGCATGTGCAGGTATGCTCGCTCAGATTGGAGTGGTGGTAGTGAAAAGAGGTGGAGCGAGTGGGGGATGATAGAAAAGGGTGGTTGCATGCCCCCTCAGTCGACTTAAAGCTCCAAATCTTTCCTCGTAGTTGATTCTGGCCCACTCAAACGTTCTACAGGAAGTTTCTTGTAGAAATACAGAACTTCTTGTAGAAAGTCCTGTAGCTTCCTGTAGAAGGCCAAACCATGATCCGATTGTGCCCAAACTTTGCAAAAATGAGTGCTCATGGTGGATGTGCATGAGAGGCTGTCTGGTAGCTTGATAGGAACCCTTGTCTTTGAGTTGACAATCCTCCTTTTGTGCGTTGTATACCCGCAAAACTTTCAAAGATCAGCTGATTTTTTTTCTTCTTGTTTCTCTTTTCCTTTTTTCTTTTTTTTCTTCTTTTTTTTTCTTCTTTTTTTTTTAAGAGACAGCAGGGGCGCCTCAATGAGGTTTTCACCGCTACCGCCTGCCTTGGGCGCCTTGAAAAGGTTTTCACCCACGGATCTTTTATTCCCATTCTCTTTTTTTTTTTTTAGAGAGACAGCAGGAGTGCCTCAATGAGGTTTTCACTCCTACTACCTGCCTTGGGCGCCTCAGAAAGGTTTTCACCCAAGGATCTTTTTTCTCTTTTTTTTTGTTTTTTTTTTTAAGAATATGAAATGATGCTCAGGGTGTGCCCAAAACAGAGGCAGAACCCTTCTCTATGACCAACACTGATTTTTCCATAGTTTTGACAAACTCTTGCCTTGATAGAGACTTCCTGTAGATCTTGAGTCGATGCCCATTGAAGAGCATGGGGATGGCTTCTTCATCAATAGCTCGGATAAGAACAGAGCCATTATCATTACACTTTTCCACTGCATATGGTCGTAGCCACCTCGTTCTCAGTTTTCCCTTGAAATCCTTATGTCTGGAATCATATAGCAGCACCCAATCTCCCGGCTGGAATTGTTTGTCATTGAGGTGCTGGTCATGCCACACCTTCCTCTGAAGTTGAGTCACTTCTGAGTGGAGGAGGGCCTGCATTTGAAGTTCATCCAACCCATTCAACTGCATTAACCTTTCTTGTTGAGCATGGCTGAGATCTAGGTCCAACTGAGCTACCATCCTCAATGTGTTGTACTCAAACTTGATTGACAGCAAAGCTCTCTTTCCATAGACCAGCTCATAGGGTGTGAAACTAGTTGTGGTATTCCAAGTGGTGTTGTAGGCCCAAGTGGCCTCAACCAGGCGATCTGCCCAATCCTTTCTGCTGCTGCTCACCACCTTGGTCAAGATCCCCTCTAATGCTCTGTTGGTGACTTCCACTTGCCCATTCACTTGAGGATGATATGGGGTGGAAGTCCTATGCTTGATTCTGTGATGAGCAAGGAGATATTCAATCAAATTGGAGGTGAACTAGCTTCCTT
>APFE030422271.1:121617-149860 GCA_000404065.3 Pinus taeda | reverse complement strand
ATATATAAGAATGGATTTTGAAAATTCTCGAACATTGACCAAAGGAGTCAATTTAATGAGGCGACAATTTTACTCAGAATCTAGCCAGATTTGGCCGGATTCCATCTGCTAGAAAAAGTCAAAATTGTTTCTCCATTAACCTGCCCAGTCAGCGAAAGTCAACCACAACTTTGACTACCTCTATCTTCCTCATCTGGACTCGGATTGACGAATCATTTGCACCACCACAATCATGATGACGAGATATTTAATATGAACCTAGTTTGAGCATAATCCAAACCCCTTCTTTTTTGAGCTTTCCTAAGCCTTCTTTGTCCTGTGTGTGTCTCCGGAGCCACCTAGATCACCTGGGGTGGGGTTGGCTTCATCAGTATGGAAATTTTTTCCTAAGATTTGGGCATGGATATTAAGATTATGAATATATATATGGCCCTTTCCATAATAGAGAGGCTTTCTGGAATCATCTCCTAAATCTTTCTATTATCAACTTTGATAATACCATTTTGGGAGGAGTCTTGAACTTCTCCATTGGTTATGGGTAATCATGGGGAAGTAATGCACAGGTGGATCCGTTATTTGACATTATGGAGCAGCTACTTGAACAACATCACTTGATAGATATCCCTATGGTAAAACCTCATCTCACTTGGTGCAATTGAAGAATTGGGGAGGTTGTTATGGTCGGGCACTTGGATCGTTTCCTCATTAAGGATCCAATGGTGAGAGGACTATATTGTTACAGACAATGGGTTGGTTCTAGAGGTATATCAGACCATTCCCCTATCTACATGGAGCTTTTCATCCCCTTCCAGAAGCCAAAGGCACCCTTCAAATTCAACTCCACCTAGCTAAAGGATCCCTCATATATTCACCTAGTTAACAATTACTGGCTTTCTCATCCACCATCCTTGGGGAGAACCATTGCAGAGGATTTCTGTGACAACCTACTTGAAATAAAGTGATTATCTAATAATTGAGCCAAGGACAAAAGAGACTGGGATGAACTAAACCTCAGGACTATTGAGCATACTCTGGCCAATCTTTTGGATGAGTAGGGGCAGGGATTCATATATGTGGAGGCAAAGTCCCACCTTATCAAATTGGAGGCACAATGATCCAAGATTATAAAAGAGAGGGAAGGAACTTGGCACCTTCGGAGTCAGGCTATTTGGTTACAAGTCGGCGATGAGAATAAAAAGTTCTTCCACAACTATGCAAAGGGAAGGAAGGTCAAAAACACTATCTGGCACATGCCTAAGGAGGACAGTAATCTTGCAACTTCATTTAATTAGCTGGTTCATCTGGGAAACTCACACTTCCAAAAACTTTTTAAGGCTCCCCTTGGAGCCACTCTTGTTGATATTGTTTGGATAGTGGGAAATTTCCCTCAGTTTATCGGCTTGGATGAGGTTGAGGAGCTAACTCTCCTGTTACAATGGGTGAATTGGAAAGTGATTTAAAATGGTTCAAAAAACACAAGAGTCTGGGGCTTGATGGATGGACTATTGAGTTTTATATTTCCTTTCATGAAACTATTGGTCAAGATATTCTAGAGGTGGTGGAGGAATGCAATACATCTGGGTTTTTGTATGAGGCTATAAATTCCACTTTCTTTGCCCTTATCCCAAAATCTGGTTCCCCTTCATCATTCAATGAATTCATACCCATATCTCTTTGTAACTATCTTTACAAGATCATTGCCAAGATCATAGCCAACCACCTCAAACCTATCCTCTCCAGTGACATCCCTCATGAACAATTTTCTTTCCAACATAACAAACAAATCGATGAGGTTATTTTCTATGCACAGGAAGCCCTACATTCCATGAAATCTAAAAAACTCAAGGGTGCCATCCTCAAAATTGATCTTGCTAAAGCTTTTGATTGGGTCAGCTGGCTCTATATTAAAATGATACTCACCCAACTGGGATTTCCTCCTCACTTCATTGATTGGGTTATGTGTTGCATCACCTCATCCTCCTTCAGTGTCTTGATAAATGGCTTTACATCATAATTTTTTCATGCATAGTTTGGACTTAGACAAGGTTGTCCACTCTCCCCTTTCCTCTTTATGATTGTTATGGAAGGCCTCAGTATGCTCATTTCTTCTTGCATGCAAGATGGGTGATTACAGGGAGTCAAAATATCTTATCAGTGTATACTCACTCATCTACTCTTCATAGATGACGTGCTCATCTTCCTTAATGGAGTCTTACAAGATACTTCCACCTTTTTTGATATACTTCTACTCTTTGCTAATGCCATGGGTACGGAAGAAAACCATTTGAAATCCACTATTACTCTATCAGAATGTACTCCACATGAGGCATGGGTTACATTGCAAAAATTTCCTTTTCAAAGCCATCACCTGGAGGATGGGCTCAAATATTTGGGCTTCTAGATCAAGCCACATTGCCATAAGGTTGCTGATTAGATTTGGCTTGTGGTCAAGATCGAAAAATGCTTACTCAATTGGAACCATAGATTCCTCTCCAAGGCTGGTCGATTAGTGTGTATTAAATCGGTCTTGGAGGCTACACCTATTTATTGGATGTCTTTGGCTTGGATTCCTAAAGGAATCCTATCCTAGATACAAAGGATATGCTATGGATTCCTTTGGAATAACTATAAGGAGGGTAAACCTTTTTCCCGAGTGGGACGGAAACATATTTCTATATGAAAGAAATGGGGTGTTTGGGGTCTGAAGGACTTATCCTCCTTCACACAAGAAATTTCTACTAAGATGGGATGGGTTATCATCACCTCTCATAGTCTCTGGACAAATTATATCTATTATAAATATATCTAGCCTCATCAGCTTATGGATTGGATACATCTACCCACTTGGAAACGATTTGGGATATCCATGGTCTGGCGAGTGATCCTACACACTATGCCTACTATCAGAAATGAACTAGCATGGAGAATCAACAAAGGCTCATCTGTTCCATTGGCTTAGACCCATGGTTGGGATATGGGAATATGTTTTGATGGCCTTATTTTTGGGCATGGAATCCCCCCACAACATTTTTGGGGCTCAAAGCCCAAGTTTTGAGTGAAATTATTGTAAAGCTCTATGAATTGTGGGCACAAAATGTATGTTAGAGTCATAGGGTTGTCCACCCTAAGTTTCAATGTAATGTCGGCCTACCCATGATCCATGGACCATGGAATTGTATAAATAGAGTGAAGCTCTAAGTGTAAAAGATAGTTAGAAGTAAGGAAGGAAGACTAAAGTATGAAATAGAAGTTGAGAGCAAGTGTCTAAGTGTATCTTGGGTAGTAGTAGTAGTAGGAAGAGGCTCTGCAGCTAAGTGCACAAATGCCTAGTAGAGTCTGCAGCTGAGTGCACAGAGGCCTAGTAGAGTCTGCAGCTGAGTGCGCAGAGGCCTAGTAGAGTCCGCAGTTGAGTGCACGGACCCTTACAGCTGAGTGCACAGGGCAGAATTGAGTCTGTAACTAGAGAAAAGATAAATAAAGGAAGGTTTTGTTACCAGTTTTGTGCATCTGTACTGAGTTATTACATGTTTGATCTTATTTGCAATTATATTGTTTATTTACTGCGCACACTTGTATGAATTCTGAATATTGTTAAGTATAATTGAAAGCGTACAAATAAGCTAATTTAATCAACTAATATTGGGCTACTAGTAAGGACTTGGGTAATAACATTGTTCGGCCCCCGAGTAGGGCTGTGTGAAGATAGCATCTCAGATTGGGAGGTACAGGTAAGTGCGTGTAGTGACAAGTGTGCATGGTCGAACTGTGAACCACTTGAACCCATTAGACATCCCCAGGATGTAGAAACCTGGTTCTAGCACCCTCCCATACTACTTCTGGTGAGACCTCAGCCTGCGCTCCGCGAACTATTGCTGAAAGGGCCAGTAGTACCGAGATTTGTTTGGCTAAATCACCTCTGAACCTAGGTCAGGTCCACCATCAGTCCCTGTTTGCAGACCAGATGTCCCAACAAGTTTCCAAAGGGAACAAGGAATGTGCACTTCTTAAGGTTCAATGCAATCTGGCAGCATCGACAAGTGTCCAGCATTAAGCGTAAGCTTGATACATGGTGCTTAACTAATCTGAAGATAGTCCAATCATCCAGATAGACCTCCAAGAACTTATGGGTGTATTCTTTAAATGAAGCAAAAACGATGCGTGAGGGGTTGGTGATGGTGTACGCACTCCAAAAATACCGTCATTATTTGTTCGAAGGACATTTCAAGATGTATACTGACCATTCCGCACTGAAATACCTGGTCAATAAGCCTGTGTTGGGGGGGCGCATATGCCGATGGCTCTTATTGTTGTAGGAATATATTTTGAGGTCGTAGTAAAGCCAGGACGCCTGAATGCAGGACTAGATCACTTGTCATGCATTGAGACGGGCGAGGAACCTACTAGTTTGGAGGAGGGATTCCCTGATGCATAGCTCTTTCCGGTGCACATCACGCATAGGAACTTCGAAGATATAATCCATTTTTTGACAATAGGGACTACACTGAAGGAATACTTTGTCCAACAAATGAAGGAATTCGTGGTGCACGTGGCATATTTTTCTGTCATCACGGGGCACCTATACAAAATGGGAAATGATGAGATATTGTGAAGATACATACCTGAATTTGAACAAAGTCAGATCCTCGAGGAAGCACATGGGGGCATTGCAGGAGGACACTATGCGAGATGAGCGAACGCATAGAAGAGTCTTCGCGAAGAGTTATGGTGGCCAACCCTACACCAGGATTTGAAAGTGCACTGTAAGGCCTGTGATATATGTCAAAGGACTGGAAACCATCGTAGAGGGACGAGATGTCAATAAATCCACAAATGACACTGCAGTCATTCGAAAAATGGGCAATCAAATTTGTGGGACCAATCAAACCTCAGGGGAAGATGAGCGCTTACTACATCATCATCGTGACAGAGTACATGACATGATGGGCGGAAGCGCAGCTGGTCCAAGACTGCACAACCGCTACGGCTATGAATTTTTTGTTCGAAAATGTGTTGACCCGATTTGGTTGTCTGAAAATCTTAATGAGTGATCACGGAACACATTTCCTAAATGAAACCATCAGCGTGCTCATAGAAGAGTTCCAAGTGTATCATCAAAAAAGTACATTGTACCTCCCACAAGCTAATGGGACAGTAGAGGCATTCAATAAGATACTAGAGACTGCACTGACCAAAGTGTGCAACCCGCAGCGAAACGATTGGGACCTACGTGTACCTACCATGCTATAGACTTACAAGAAAATGTGCAAGAAAATGATGGGACAAACACCTTTCCGGTTAATTTATGGCATGGAAGTTGTCATGCCAATTGAATATATCGTACCTAGTTTGCAAATAGTAGTGCTCAAAGGGATGATGGACTATGAAGCTCTGGAGGAAAGGCTCGAGCAATTGGAAGAACTTGAGGAAGAATGGTTTTTGGTTGGGTTTCATTAGCAGGTACAAAAGTAGTGTGAAAAATCTTGGCACAACCGCCATATCAAGTTGCGCACCTTCAAGGTAAACAACTTAGTGCTACTGTATGACAGTAAGTTTGAATTTTTTTTGGGAAAATTCAGAATGGACCAGCTAGGACCATACATGGTTAAGGAGGTCACAGACGAAGGAACGGTCCAGCTAGTCAAACTAAATGGAGAACCCTTCCCAGGCAAAGTAAACGACAGCCGCTTGAAGCCGTACATGGGTGGGCCGACTATCTGACTAACCGGCTGAAGCATTGTCTTCGCAACCTATAGAGCTGGACAAGAGTGCGGGACTATAAACATACGCAGTAGATGTCGGTACAGATTTAAGGACATAATTCAAACACGTAGGTCTCAGAAGAATGGATGCAGCAGGTGCAGCAAGCAGCAGCTCAGTGCGCTGCTGACATCAATACCATTCGATAATAGTTGGAGGGGCTCCGCGCCAAGATTACCGTGCCAACAGAGTGACTTGAGGGCAAGTCACTATTTTTTTGTTGGGGGCCTGTTGGGCATGGAATCCCCCCATAGCATGTTTTGGGGCCCAAAGCCCAAGTTTTGAGTGATATTATTGTAAAGCTACGCGAATTATGGGCGCGAAATGTATGTTAGAGTCATAGGGTTTTCCGCCCTAAGTTTTAATGTAATGTCAGCCTACCCATGATCCGCGGACCATGGGATTGTATAAAGAGAGCGAAGTTATAAGTGTAAAAGATAGTTAGAAGTAAGGAAGGAAGAGCGAAGTATGAAATAGAAGTGTAGAGCATGTGTCTAAGTGTATATTGGGTCGTAGTAGTAGGAAGAGGCTCTGTAGCTGAGTGCGCAAAGGCCTAGTAGAGTCTGCAGTTGAGTGCGCAAGGTAGATTTGAGTCTGTAACCAGAGAAAAGATTAATAAAGGAAGGTTTTGTTACCAATTTCGTGCACCTGTAATGAGTTATTACATGTTTGATCTCATTTTCAATTATATTGTTTATTTACTCCACGCACTTGTATGAATTGTGAATATTGTTAAGTATAACTAAAAGCATACAAATAAGATAAGTTAATCAACTAATATCAGGCTACTAGTAAGGAATTGGGTAATAACATTGTTTGGCTCCCAAGTAGGGCTGTACGAAGGCAACATCTCAGACTATGAGGTATATGTAAGTGCGTGTACCGACAAGCGCGCAGGGTTGAACTATGGACCACCTGAACCCATCAGACATCCCCAGGGTGCGGAAACCTAATTCTAGCACCCTCTTGTACTACTTTGGGTGAGACCTCATTCTGCGCTCCACGTACTGTTACCGAAAGGGCCAGTAATACCGGGATTTGTTTGGCTAAATCACCTCCGAACCTGGGTTAGGCCCCAACAAGCCAACACTTATTCATTTTCTCAATAACAAGAACATTAATGTAATTGCTCATGTTTTTGATATGGATAATAGCTCTATCTTCACCCAAACATGGTTATCAGCAGATCAATTAGGCATCCCCGCACATTAGCATCATGATTGGGAAGGTTATAAAGTTGCTCTGACTAAATCTCATGTCCATATAAAAGAGGGGGTTGATGAACTCTTATGGACCCCTGCAAAACATGGCACATACTCCCTGAAGGCAAGCTATCCCATTATTCACATTCCACATAGACCTCTTGTTCTCTTGGACTGGTGGAGAAAGATATGGAAGCTCAAAGTACCTCTGAGAATTAAGCTCTTCATGTGGATTGTTATTTGAAACAAGACACCTAATGGACACAACTTAATGCATCGATCATTCTTCGGGCCTACTTGGTGAATGCTCTATCAGCAGGCAGAGGAAAAAAATGACCACTTATTCCTATATTGCCCGATGGTAAATCATATTTGGAATCAATTCCTTGTTGCTCTATCTCTAACTATCAGATGGCATCGACAAAATGTAATAGTTTCTTGGGATCTTTGGCTAGTTGCAAACTGGAATACAAAAGTACACTGTCTACCCCTACTTATTTGTTGGTCTATTTGGTTGACAAGGAATGGATCATTTTCAGAGACAAAGTGGCTCGATGGTCATTCACCATTGCAAAAATCATTACTGCATATCATGAAATACCTAAAGATGATCATACACATGTGGGTTGTGTTGTCTTACTTGAAACCATTGATTGTTCTATTCCCTGGGCCTTTTCTGATGGTGCAGCACAAGAATAGGGATGTGGTGGGGGAATCATACTTCATATAACTGAAAACCACCATTTCAAAATAAAAATGGGTTTAGGATTGGGAACAAACAATTTTGCAGAACTGATCTCCCTCAAACATCTTCTACACTTTGCACTGGCACATGCATGCAATCATATTCAAATTTTTGGTGGCTCAAAAATCATAATCAATTAGTTCAATAACATTTCTACATGTCATGTGCACTCTTTCAGGAACATACTAGATGAAATCATGATCTTAAAAGCACAATTTAATTATGTTTCATGTCATCATATTTACAGGGAACATAACTCGACCACTTATCAACTTCCCAAGGAGGACATGACACATCCCAAAGGCCTGTGGTTAGTACAGGAGCAGCATGGAGATGATCACTACCAGTACTATCATAGACCCTATATTGATAGGGCATATCAGAGGGCAGTTAGGCCCTAAATTATCTTGCAATTTTCAGTAGTGTTTATAACAACGACTTGTTGATGTTTTGTATATATTATTTCTTGTTTTTGGACTTATCAGTATACCCCGCGTGGTAAATTATGTACAGAACTATATATTTTTGCATGGCTACAACCATCTATTTTTTAATATTTGCTTGAACCCTACGGCTAGTAGACTGCATATGCCATAGGCATCTACTACATGTAATTTTTCAAATTAATGAAAAGTTATGTTATTTCCCCAGGGAAAAAAAACACACGTTAACCACTTTATTTATTAACTATGGCTCGTTTACAACTAACTATGGTCCCTTTTCTCTAATCAAGGTCAAACACTTAAAATTATTAATGCGGGCTTTATTTACTCTCTAACTAACTATGACTATGACTCCACCCATTGGTCTTATTACATAAATAAAGGGGTTAGGGTTGGACTCTAATAAGTGGTATCTAAAATTTGACAGGTTTATGTCTGAACAAGGTTATATTAGATGTCACTTTGATCATTGTGTTTATCTCAGAAGGAAAAATGGTGGCAGCTATATTGTGTTTTTATTGTATGTAGGTAAATGAAATTCTTGTTGTTGGGTCTAACATGCATGAAATAAATGTGGTCAATGTAAAAATGGAAAATTCATTTGCAATGAAGGATTTGGGTGCTATAAAACAAATCCTTGGCATGAGAATAAATAGAGAGAGGAAAAATCACAAATTAGCATTGTCTCAGAGTGACTACATACAAAAGGTGTTGGAAAGATCTAATATGCTAAATGAAAAACTTGTTACTACACCTTTGGCTAGCCATTTCAAACTAAGTAAGGAGATGTGTCCCAAGACTCAGGAAGAGATCGATTATATGTCTAAAGTTCTATATGCATCAACAGTTGAAAGCATAATGTATGCAATGGTCTACACAAGACCTCATATTGCACATGTAGTGGGAGTTGTAAGAAGGTACATGAACTTTTCCAATAAAAGAACATTGGATGGAAGTGAAGTGGATTCTCAAGTATTTGAGAGCTACCACAAGTCAAGCATTATGATTTTGTGGTTCAAACATTTCTTTACAAGGATATGTTGATGCAAATATGGCAGGTGATAGAGATAACTGGAGGAGCACCACAGGGTATGTGTTTACTACAGGTGGAACAACTACCATTTGGGTTTAAAAAATGTAGAGTGTTGTTGCACTTTCAACAATGGAAGTAGAATATGTTACTGCTACAGAGTCTAGTAAAGAAATGATTTGGTTACAAAGGTTTATGGATGAATTGGGTGAGAAGCAAGGGATGGTTAGGTTATACAGTGACAACTGAAGTATCATTCATCTTGCAAATAACTCAATATTTCATTCCAATACTAAAAATATATAGCTCAAGTACCATTTCATATGATCAGTGTTGGAAGATGGATAGTTGAAGTTGAAAAAGATACACACTAGCCAAAATCCTACAGATATGTTATCAAAGGTTGTAACTAGGGAGAAACTAAGATTCTGCTTCATTTCAAATGGTATTAAGGTATGATGATGAAGATGAGAAATAGGCAGGTCCAAAGTGGAAGCATTGTCTAGTAAATGAAGCAGCAATGGAGTTGTTATAACCAATCTCCAAATGGCATATTGTTGGGTGTGGAACCCGATTATCTTATTTATTCAGAGGTATTGTCGCGTTGGACCCTAGTTTCTAATGGGGTAAAAATACCACCCATTTAATTGCCATTAGGGGGGGTCAGGGGCAGTGCCCCCGAAGCTAAAAATATATGTAAAATTTCCTTGTAAAATATTACAATTTCATAGTCAATTCGAGTTTTTCATTAGGCAAATGATTTGACTATAAAAGTCATGTTTAATTTATGGTTTTTTCCGTAGAATCAAGGAAAGTTTTAAGGATGGAAGTTTATCGTAAAGTTTAGAAAACTTGGTGAATCTTACTTGTCCCTAATATGCAAATTGTAAAATGTTTGGCAATATTTTTATAAAAATATTCATATTTCTAATGATTTTATATTAGTCTATATAGTTTTTTGGTGATTTTTAAGGGAAAATAATTTTGTACTATAAAATGTGGGCTAATCATTTTTAGAAAAAATGGAAATTGGTGAATCTTTTTTTGGGAAAAACACGGAAAATTAGCCCACCTGCGAATATTAGCACCTAAAATTTTCCCTACATAGAAGGCAACCCCTTGCTATACATGAGGGAATTGTATTGCATTTCCGGATATGTGTGTATTCTGAGCGAGAAAGAGAGAGGAGATTGTGTGAGAGTGACGAGGAAACTACAGTGAATCTATTGTAGGTTGTATCTCTTCATCTAGCTAGATAATATAAAAGGAAGGACTAGTTTCTCCATGGACGTAGCCCAAATTGGGTGACCTATGTATATCTGCATCTCTCTTGTTTTATGAATTTTCTGTGTTTGTGTTTCTGCAACATTTTATGTGTTTCATTGCTCTGTAATATATAATTTTCTAATAGTTTGGCCTCTAGAAGCCCTGGTTTAGTATTCTTTTTTTATTCCATGAGATCCCACATTCATGCTTGGAATATGGTGTGGGGGTGATTGGATGAAAGAAAGATTTGGTTCAACCCAATATATGGTCGATTGGTACATGGAAGTCCCTAAATTGGTTGGATTTTCATATGTTACTAAGAGCTCTTTTCACTTATGTTTTGTGTGTAAATGTACTTATTATTATATGGTTTTGATGGTTTTTCTATTGTTGGTATTTATTTGGTTATATGCTAGTTATACGTATGGTTTTATGACAATCTTCAGTTGTGGCTCTCATCATGTTTTGGTTAGTAGATGAAATGTTAATGAGTGAATGACCTAGTAGATGTTACTGTAACTATTATAAGAGGGCATCAAACCTTCTTGACGATTCTTAGATTAGTATGAGGTCCTTATGTTCAAATGTGTTTTTATGACCAGTACATTACATGTTCATGATGTGTTTGATGAAATTTCTTTCATTGTTAGGATGAGTCAGGCTAGGTCCTTGTTCAATTTTTGCATAGTGGCATTGTTTTCTTGTTATTTACCATTTCTGTGAATTTCACCGAATTCTAGGTAGAGGCCTGAGTCCTAGCCCTAGAAAAGTGACTTAGAATTTGAGGACGTTGGCATAGAGTTTCCTGAAAGATAATGTAGTTTCATGTAGGCCTTGTTGTGGGAGTGACTGGAGGGTTTCATTCACATGGAGGGCTTGTCATAGGAGAAATTGGGGGTTCGTTTTAGTCAAAATGCAAGTTAACTCAGCGGTTGGGCACCTGGAGTGGTTAGTTAGCATATTGGTTTCTTGTATCTCCTTAGGAAGGTTAGTTTGGTTTTGGTTTATCGATTCCACTTCTGTAACTGTACTTGGGGAGTTGAATCATATCATAGTAACTCTTTGTCACATGTTTACCCCAGTGGACCAGTTAGCTAGGGTAAATGTGGGAGGAGGGGGTTTACATAGCACTACATCACCTGATTTGGTTATTACTTGTCATGCTAAAAATTAAAGAATAATGGAAGGAATTACTAACAAAGTAACCACTTTCAATGACCATCTCGTGACCTTGAAAAATGAAAGCTATGAAAGAGGTATTAAAATGTTAAAAATTGAAAGAGTAAAGGTTCATAATAAAAAATTTATTGATCAAAGAAAAATGGATATTGATGTGTTTGAAGTTGGAGTTATTAGAAATTAAATAATAGAGGAATGAAGTGAAAATATTGGAAACCAAATAAATCATAATTCAAGAGGGACATAGATATACATGGTTCACACAATCAGGGCCATGTCCATGAAGAAACAGTTGGTCCTTCCTTTTATATTATCTATCAAATTGAAGGGATACAACCTACAACACCTTCATTGTTACTTCCTCTTTGCTCTCACAAAATCTCCTCTCTTTCTTTTCTTCACAAATAGAATAATGCACAACTGCAATGCAATTCCCTCATATAAAATAAGGTTTTCCTAATAAGGAAAAAACCCTAAATTAACATAACTTCTACCAATAGATATTCTGCCTAACAAACAGTCCAAATTGAATATGAAATTACAATATTTTACAAGGTAATTTTCTTAGAAAATTTTCTTTTGGGTACACTACCACCAAACCTCCACTAGGGGGGGCTCCCCTCCATGTTTTCGCCTCCCCTGGACCCCCTTATAGCAATAGTAGGGGGCCCCACTCACTCCCTTTTCAGGGATTGGGATACAAACATAGCTGAAACAAAACCTCTAAATAAGGAAGATAATCAAGCTCCACACCCAAAAGGAGCCATTGGGCTCATAAAGTTTCATCAAACTAATTGATAGGAAATGACACACTATGTTGCATAACAAGAAGCAGAAAATATAAGGCTCAAAATAAGAATAAAAGAGCTATAAGAAACCCTAAATATTTTTTCCTTTATTTATGAATCCCCTTGCAATACAGGTAGCAACATCAATAATTTTTACCCCCGACACACTCCATAGATTTAAGAAAGAATTCCACCTCCTAAATGGATTAAAATCATGTAATTTTAGTAATATAACAAAAAAATAGAAAATTGTTGAAGATGCATGGGAAGTAGCTTCCCATTTGAGGAATTTAGCATAGAGAATTA
Source organism: Pinus taeda (assembly GCA_000404065.3). NCBI lineage: Eukaryota > Viridiplantae > Streptophyta > Pinopsida > Pinales > Pinaceae > Pinus > Pinus taeda. The sequence goes on along the minus strand of APFE030422271.1, from coordinate 137,144 downwards.
CAACCTTTGTTAACTAGGTTAAAAAGGACCTTGAGCACGACAATAATTTATAAATAATGACTTATATACTTTTAATCAAAAGGTTGGATCACTTAATGAACTAGGGATATCACAACAAATATTCTAGGTACTAAACGAAATAATAAAATCAAGGCTATATGGTTTGCAAAAATCAACATACTAGAGGAGATTAATTTTGAATGGAACAAGATAAATGATAGAAGAAGTAATGCCTTTTTCAACGAAATTAAAATTAGTTGATGATCTACACTGTTATGTGGAATTTTCACAATTGTGGACAAAGGCGAATTCCCTAGATCTAGCGTTATGATCTAGAACAACAAAAGACAAAAAGTAAAAAAAAAATCCTTAGAGAAATTATAGTATGGGAAAGAAAAGTACTTGGAATCTATAGCAAGCCTTTCTCTCCTCTTCGTTTGTAAGCTCTAATTCTAGCTCCAAGTGTTATAATTAGAACCTGTATACACGACTAAAACAAGAAAAGGGTCCACACCATCCACATAACATAATCTAAAATATATATACAATGAATCAACATGGCATTGAAATACATGAGTGTAAACATAACACAACAAATATAGGAAAGTAGGATACTCTTTGTATTAACAAATATAGGAGGGAGTTTACAGCCATAAATAGTAGTTGTTTGTATATGTTTCCCCAAGTTGGCTTGTCCTTCCATGTCACAAAGTACACATCAACATAAACCTTAATGCATGAATATGATGACTCCTTTAGGTTCAAAGCAGCAACATGAGGGCACTAGCAATCTCCAAAAGCCAACCTAGACCTTATGGGATGCAATAAATTTATAGGATGAATGTAGTAGTTTAGGATTTATCATTATGGGCTTGAGATCCTTATATGATGTGAGGATGAGCTCAAGGGATGAAAGATAAGATCTCCAAGAGAGGATCAGATAGGAATTCAAGTTCGCTATCCATGGTAAATAATTAAAACTACCTTGGAAGCTTCTGGAAGAGGAATCTTCAGGGATATTTTTTATTTTCCCAAATTTCTAGAATCATCGCACCTACAGAAGGGAGAAACATGTGCTGACCATTGCTAGTGAACAAGCATGCAACATGCACTGAACGTAGGTGACCAAGTAGGCAATGTATGTTAGGGCTAAAACAATGTTTTTGAGAAATTTGTCCCATAAACTCATACTTTTTGGAGAAGTGATGCTTACGGATTTGTGAAGGGATGATGAAAAAATGTTCAAGGATGTTAATTGATCCAATTTGCAAGCCTATTGACTAGATGTGACAAAATGGACCGTAACATGCATAGTCCACACATGGCAAGAGACGTTTTATTAATTTCCAAGGACATGTTTAAAAGTTGAGTTGGACAATTGAAAAGAGTCAATGGGAGAATATTTTGATAATAAAATTGATTTTACTAAGGAGGATTGGGAAATTGTTAGTTGTTTTTATTAATATTAATGAAGATCAAAATGTCTTGATGCACAATTATAGGAGGAGATTCAAGAAATTGAGGAGGATTTATTTAAACAATGTATCAAAATTGATATTATGACCCCTTGAATGAAATATTACATTCAAGAATGGCTAAATCAATATTTCGAAGAAGTCATTAATCCAAGTTAATTGTGAACTAGTTATCCTAACAATTTCAATAGCAACAATAAAAGGTAGTTGACTCTTCAATAACATGGGCACATCCTTCCACATTTTGTGAGTATTATTAAATCTTGAAGCATTCCCTTTTCTTGTTCTTAGTATTTGATTATTCGAATTTATTGATTGTGTCATCCATCACTTAATCCAACCCCTAAGTGAAGTTCCTCCTTTCTCTTCTAGGTACCTTATTTACATTATGGTTCACAGGAGCCCAATCCCAATCCCCATTGGGGTGAATGCATTTAATTTTTCAATTAAGTATTAGGTTTTGATGAGTTATTTAGGAACGAAACATTTTTAAAACTTGAATTTGTAATATTTTTGACTCTCACAGAGAGCTCCCTTTTGGGAAGGCATTTCATTTGTGATTCAGAAACTTATTTAAAGTTGTATCAGTCTCATGGATTTTTTCCTATGCTCTTTATGATTATACATGAATGGAATCATTTTTTTTAGCTCTCAGATATCTGAAATATGTTATCTCAATTATATCCTTTGATATTCTTCAATCATATGTTCTTACTATGATGGAATGGATGGATGTCATGCTTAAATTTTGATTTTTCTTTTACTATTTTCTTTCTTTGCATATTTGAGAAAAAACGCCTTGTCCACTCATATGTGCATGGTTTAATGTTTTAATTTCATTTCAATTATTTGAGTGTGTTCACAAGTAGTAGTACCACCTCTATAAAAACATAGAGTGACTTGTTGTCAGGCCCTAAGAGGTCAATTGTTTTCCTTAATGGGGAAAATGATCACCAAGAGAGCAATATTGTGATTCAAATGTATGGATTTCAAGATGAGCCACTACTTTTTTCCAGGTTTGTTTTAGATAAGCATTTTATTGCATATTTTTGTAGATAACAACACCATGGTTAGTTTTACTTGAAAAAATAAGAAAAAACAATTCATTTCCTTGTTATTTCTTGTTCAAGAAGTGTTGTATAGGATGGGGCCCACCTTGCATAGTTTTCATAGTATTTAATTGTTTTAATTTAAGTGACATTAAATTTGTTCAAGGATTTGATCTGGAAGGAATAGTTTTTAGGCATTTAGCTACTATTGGATATGGGAATATATTTACAATAGCTATCTCAACAACTATCTAAAGAAATATCTCTAAAGGAAACACAAACTTCAATAACACATGATCCATCCTTCCACATTTTGTGAGTATTATTAGTTCTTGAAACATTCCATTCCTTCTTCCTAGCCTTTAACCATTAGTAGATTTCTTGGTTTTGTTATCCATCATTTAAGTTGATCTCTAATTGTGGTTCCCTTTTTCTTCCAAGCATCTTATTTATGTTATAGTTCACAGGTTCCCAATGCAAGTCCCCCTTGGGATGAATACATTTACAATTTTGAGTATTGGGATTTTTTTGAGTGCTTTAGGCACCAAACATTTTTAAAACCTAAATATTTTTTACTCTCACAAAGAGATCCTTTCGAGGAAACCATTCATTTTTGGTTCATAAACTTGTTTAAAATTGTATGAACTCATGAAAGTTTTCCTACGCTCTTTATGATGTTACATGAATAAAAATCATTTTATAAATATTTGACATTTAAGCCTTGTCATTTTGTCTCTTTCTTTTTATATGCTTCAAGGATATTTCTCTTACAATGATGGAATGGATGGACATTTGTATTTATATTCTAGTTTCCAACTAATTATTTATTTTAGTTGTATTGTTGAAGACACCTAGTCCACTCACATTCTATTGACATTCCAATTTTATTTTTGTGAGCGTGTGTATAAAGAGGAATACCACCTCTCTAAAAATAGGGACCTTCATTTAGGCCCTAGGAAGTTGACTTTTTCCCTTAACCAAAAAAAAATATCAATAGTGCGTAGCAGTGGAACCTACTCTTTTACCTGTACCCATGCTTTTCTCTGCACAGGCTTTAGCTTTGCACATGCCTTGCTTCCACTAGTTTTAGACTTGGTAGGATTTTTCCAAATATGAGACTTATCACACAAACCTCTAAACATTATATATGCACATACATATTTTCATTAATTCATTGAGCTAGCTTCACTTCTCTTCACGTAGTCCAAAAATTAATTACTATGAGAGAAATCATATAACCATGATATTTATTATTTTCTTAACAGTTCCATAATATAACTTAATTTCTCTGAATATAAAAGGTGTGGCACCAAATGAAGTAAAGTAAAACACAAAACATTATGACTTTTTCATGCTTCTATATATTACGGAAGGAGTCAAATGATACTTACCATTTTACCTCTACAAATGACTTTTTCATGCTTCTAATATATTACATATACAAATGCTTTACCTCTGCACATATTTTTACTTCTACATGGACGTTAGCTCCACACATGCCTTACTTCTGCACATGCCTTACTTCTACACATATCTAACTTCCACCAGTTTTAGACTAAGATTTTTCAAGTGGGTAGACATATCGCACAACTCTATAGACATTAATTTATGGACATACATATTTTTGTTAATAGAATTAATAAAATCTTATTTCCAAAAATTAAAAGTTTACATACTATTTTCTTTCACATAGAATAACTCCAACTCACCAAAAATAAAGGGCAAGAAGGAATGATTTCCACCAAATGAGGGAGAATGTCATTACTCACTTTCTACTTGATTTTCATATAAATACCATTGCAAATCTTTTTTCATTTTCTATATAAAATTTAATAAATTCTTCCAATTAAATAATTAAGGTGAATTTAAACTAAACTTAGTACTTTAGACTCTATATTTGTCTTACATGCCTTAAAGTTCCTTTTTTTCTCTCCATGTAACCCAAAAAGAATTCTACGACTAGAGAAATCATATAACCATGATAGTTATTAATTCTTTAGCATATGCATAATATGCCTTAACTTCTCCCAATATATTAGGTATGAGACCAAATCAAGTAAAATAAAGCATAAAATATTGTGTCAGTTACTCTTTTACTTCCGGACATGCTTTACTTCCGCACATACTTTATTTCTGCACACAACCTACACACAACCTTTAACTCCGTACATGCCTTACTTCCACAAATTTTAAACTTAATAAGATTTTTCAAACAAAAATATTTATCACACAACTATAAACATTACTACATACACAATCATATTTAATAAAATTACATTTATATTTAATACTTTTTGTTTTTCATGAATATATTATGTTTTTAGCTCAATATATTATGTTATTGTTCCAGTGTAATTTTTTTACATTATCTTACTCTTTTATCCCATTTAAAAATCCTAAACTTAAATTTTAAAACAAAACTACACATCATACAAATTTCAAAACAAAATTACAAATCATATTAAAAGAAAAAACTAAGTACTTTATAACAATTGCACTTATTAATTTATAAAATAATAATGTTTACTAAAGAGAATATACAATTTATTAATACACTTCTCTTTTTATATATTATATATATAGAAATGAAGTGGAGCAAAACATGCATTTACATGGTAACAAGTTTTTTTTGGTCCATGAAATGATTACGTTGAGGTCCTTCTTGCGATCAACACTTATTATGATAAACCTATTATAAATTCTCTTCACATTTATATTTAGATTTTTATGATTGATTAATCACTAGTTTTATATCTATATATATATTAAAGCTTTTGTGATTTATATCAAGATTATGCAGAAAGTTTTTCAGCGTAAATTATATGATAATATATTTTTCGACGCGTTTTGAATCAACGAGTGTGGTTCATCGTCAACACAAGTTGAAGAACTAGATCATGGTTGCATATTAAATAGGGGAGCAGATCATCCAATGGCTAAATTTGACTAAAACAGCTATATTGAAAAAAATGACTATATTAAATCAGACTTGATAAACAGCTAAAATTAACCAAAAACAACTAGATTTGACTATTCAATTTATTTAATTATCATAATATATATTACATATTTTTTATACTATAAATTAATTTTTATTTTTATTATTTTTAAATTTTAAAAATAGTAATTTTATTTAACAATAAAATAAAATATAATTTTAAATAATAATATCATTAATTTTTTAATTATATTAAATAATAAATGTTAACTTAAACGAATTGGAATTTATTTTACTTATATTGAAACATCCCTACATTAAGAAATATATTATATTAATGATAACAGTTATCATCTAGTAGCAATGATTACAAACTCTTAAAAAACCCAATATACCCTAACGAATTAGATAAACAACCAAGCTGTCATAATGGTAATGATTACAAGCTCTTAAAAAACCAAATGTACTTCCCTGTGATGAAACCCTTAAATATCTACCTTTAAAAAAAGTACCTCCTTACTTTATAACTCATGAGTGCAATGATGAAAATTGTTTCACCTAAACTCAACAGCTAAGGTGAATGGAGACACGTAAAAGCATGAGTACATGTTGTAAGGTTGACCTAAAATAAACTTGGCAAAAAGAGCTCATTTTTTCTCATGTGAACTTCTCTAGTGCAACTTGAATGTGCAGACCCCTTTCGTCACTTTTTCTTATGTGGACTTCTCTAGTGCAACCTGAATGTGCAAGCCCCTTCCTCACTTTTTCTCATGTGGACTTTCTCTAGTACACCCTGAATGTGGAGAGCCCCTTCCTCACTTTTTCTCATGTGGACTTCAAAGGTGCCCAAGAGGACGTGAAAGGCCCACGTCCTAGAATAGTGATTGGTTGACTTGAAGCTTACATAAGCAAAGTGTCATGATCATTATTATAGAAAATCAAAAGCCTCGTGTAGATTGATCTATTTCTCAAACTCGGGCTTCAAAATCTAGTTTTATTTAGAGATGATACTACTTTGATATTTTTAATGGTCATGTAAAGGTAGTTTGATGGTCATTTTATAATTTTGGTCATGTAATGGTAGTTTGGTGGTCATTTTTCTTAGAAATTTTATCAAAATGGGAATTAAACCATGTAGAATTATAATAATTAAAATTGAGAATTCCTAAAGTCCTTAGCATTAAGATTTCTTCATTGAAGCAAACAAAGAAGGAAGTGGGATAATTTGAAAGATTGTGTGGCAAACAAGAGGGTCTCATTTTCTAGGTTGTACAAGATAATACAAAAAGAGAGTTGGTGGGATTGGGTTGGTGGGATTAGGATTGGTATAAGAAGATATAGATTGTGAAGCTTTAGAAAATTGGGCTATATGAGAAAGCTTGAGCCAACCGTAGGTGATTTCATCTTTGTGGGATAATAACATCAACTCAGGGGTGAACCTATTATCAAAAGATTAAGAGAAATAGTAAACTCATGGTTGGGTGGAATGCCTTTTATCTACAATGAGTTGGTGATTAATTCCTAGAAAGAAAAGTGTTATGATTTATTTATAAATATGTTGAATGATGAACATTCCTGATATTGTGAATGAAGTGGTGTTATGATGCATGTATAAGCATTTATTTATATCTATGACTAATTAATTGTATTTACATAAGATTGCATTGTCATGGTGTAGCTTTAACCATTTAATATCAAGACAAGGAAGATTATGGCAACATAGTGATAAAAAGATGAATTTATCCTAATTAGATGGATCGGTGCATTACTAAATGGTATCCAAATTTGAATCTAATTATAAAAAAATAATAAAGGATACTATGTATGGTACACCTTACCCTTTGATAACAACATCAATATCTAAAAGTATGAGGATGTAAAGTGATCCTTTTGCAATAAGTATTAAATTGTAAATACATATATTTACCTGGACTTACTTCTCATCAACCCACCAAAAAATGCAAGTCCATGTGTCTAAGCAAACAATTAATTTATCCACTTCACATCTCAATTTATTAGTTCTTCCCAAAGCAAGACTATAAGATTCTATTTCCTATTTACCACTATTAATTTCGCTAACATTCACCATTGTAGATTATATTTTTTTATGCAATTCTTACCATAACATAATTTTAAAATTGAGTGACAATGACTAAATTTTCGTGCAACATTTATTAGTTCATAAAATCCCTTAACATATAAAGTTCCACATATTTTAATTATGTGAAAATAAGTTTATAATCATTATAGAAAAATGCACTTCTTGATGATCGCTTAGGGAAGTACATCTTATTAATTGAAAGACTCCCTTAACCTCTAAAGTTCCACACATTTGGATTATTATATATTATATATATTATTTATATATATATATATATATATATATTCAATTTTTTAACATAGAATATTTTTTTTGTCATAAAATAATATTTTGTATATTTCCAATATTTGTATTACTTGTCTTAGTCTCAAAGATTCAACTATTAATCATAACAAGTAGGTCATGTCATAAATTGATATAAAGATGGATATCACAATCCTCCTCTGTGGTTTGGAAATAATAAATTTCTTACCTAACACCTCCTATTTCGTAAGGAGAAAATATACTTACATCTCATGAAACTGATGATTTCATAAGAACAAAATATACTTACATCCCATGAAAATGATGGGTGGAACTATCAACAACTATTATTCAAACCCCATCATTAAATAGATAGTTGTTGATAGTCCCACCTATAATTTTCATGGGATGTGAGCATATTTTCTTCTTATGAAATAAGAGGTATTAGGTAAGAAAGAAATTTATTATTTCCACTCCATGGAGGAGGATTGTGATATTCATCCTTATGTCCATTTATGATATGATACACTTGTTATGGTTAATAGTTAAATCTTTGAGACTAGGGAAAGCAATATACTCCTGGATCATTGTTGACATATTTTCCTTGTACCTACTAGCTAAGGTCTCTACTCTGTGTTGGACCTAATTTTGTCCCATTTCTTTGTAGTATGCTACCCCTCTTCTCACCCTAGCTCATTTTTGGGGGAAATTAGGGCATAGATTGGGACCAATCAAAAAGGAGCTAGGAAGAGCATGTGCAACAAAAGAAATAGGGAGAAAGAGCGAGGAGCAATTTAGTGCAATATACAAAGATATCCTTTGAAACTAGAATTTTCAAATACCAATGGAAGAAATGAGCGCATAAGGTCTCATAATGGAAACAACTAAATAGAGGACGTGAAAGGGTGAGGTATAAAAGTGAGAAAATGAGTTAGACAATGAGGAGGATAATGAGGAAGAGAGGAATGACATCTACAAGTAAAATCATAATTGGAAAAAGAACTTGAAAAACTCATAATAGAAGCAACAAAATGTGGTGCATGAAAGCAACAAGCTACAAGTTTCTTAATTTGAGCCCACACTTCAAATCCTAAGAGTTGCAAGTGGAAACCTCACACCATGAGTGCTTGTTTGTGTCTTTTGATGTGTAGATGGATGATGCAAGTGTTGTCTAGCTTGGGCAATGACTCATTTTTGCATATATATTTCATATTTATGCATGTGAGGTGCACATGGCTCACCATGTAATTAACCTCATTGGTGTTGTAGCACGACACCACCCACTTCTTCTCATCATTGTTCAACTTGGAGGGATGGTCAATTGACTAGTAATTAAAATCAATGTGAACTCATCAAAATCCTCATGCCTTGAGTCGAGTGCCTACATTATGGTGAAGTGTGTGGAGTTAATTAAGAATGAGGAATATTGTGCCACAACCACTAGCTATTATGCTTGGTTATGCAATGGTCATGTGCCCCACAACCATCTCCTCAGTGACAACCCATCAAAATATTTTATATTAACTTACAAATTTAATTATTTTTATAATTAAAATAATTTAAATTATATATTTTATAAATAATTAAATATTTTTTTTAATTAATATATAAATGAGAATAAAATAGAGATTTTAATTATATGAGAAGAAGGAGAATTTAATGTATATTTCAACTTCACTATGAGGCAGTGAAGGTTGAAGGCAAGTTTAAATTTCATTTTTTTAATGTTTAGATCTAATAATGATTGTAAAGTTTTGAGGTTGCTAATAAAATAAAACATCTCAAGAATTAACATTATTATGTATATATATTTTATTATTATTTTAAAAATATAATAATAATACATATTAAGGGGTGTGTAGAAGCTTGTATCTGGACAATAAAAAACAATTAATGTACTAAGCATATTTCAATTTAAATTTAAGAAGTTTGGAAATAAAGCTAATGTGTACTTATAGATTAATTATGAAATAAGGCACTTTTTGTAAATTATGTGTAAAAAAAAAAAGATTATAACTTTTATTTATATAAATTAATGATAACCTATAAAATTTAGATTTATTATAATAATTATTATTAATTTAATTTATTAATTAATAAAAATTAAAATTGTTATTTTAAATATTATTTTTATTTTTTAATTATAAAAAAATGTTTAATGATAAATTGAGGATTATTTGATAACGATTTACAACAATAGAATTACTTAGTATAAAGTCAATCTTTCTAAAAATTCTAATGGTCTCTCTCCATGGCCCAATTCTAGCTCTAGCCTGGAACAAATAAAAGAAGCCACATTTGACTTACTAGCCCCCAGGAAACATTTTGTGAGTGTTTTCATGGGACTGCATTGCCATGTTGTATTTAATAGTAAGAAAGGGAAAAATATGGCATCATAGTTATACAATGTTAAATTTATAGGATGGAGGGGTGGACATGTTAGAATATTTAGGTATAAACTTTTGGTTTTCACGAAGCTGTGGCCTCAACAAATAATAAAAGTATAAGTACATTACACTTGACCATTAGGAAACACCATTAATACCCGAGAGTTCCCCAACGTAAATGTCATTTTTTCAATAATAATTAAATTATTAACTAAAATGATAGAATTTCTCCCATTAATAGTTTGCTTTCTAATTCATCATGTTAATGGCTTTATAATTGCTAAAGAAAAGTTTGTAAAGTTTGTTTTTCAATAGTTTCTTGGAAAGTATATTTTATTATTGGATAGATTCCCCTAGGGTATTAAGTTCCACACAATGTAATTATATAAAATAAAATAAAAATTCAAATGTATTGGTATATTTTTTTCCCTCTTCATCTCAAAAAATATTCACATGTGCTTAATCTTTTTATTACCAGTCCTAGTCACATGGATTCAACAATTGACTTTAGCATAGAGTGTAGGGATGGATACCACAATTGACACCATTAGCAAATTACTGGGAGATAGTAAATTTCCTTACCTAACAACTAGGAGATAGTAAATTTCCTTACCTAACACCTCTACTTAATAGGAAGAAAATACACCCATGAAAATGATGGATGCGTCTTTATCAATGGTCTAGAGTAAATGGGGATGTTATTTACTCTAGTTTAAAGTAAGTATTTTTTTTAAATGTCCAGCGATTTTTAATTTAGTTATTTTATATATTTTTGTTGGGATAAAAATAAATAAAATTTTAAAAACCATTATTCATTGAATGATGATATCAAAATGGTGAGGTTTTGAACTTTAATGATAATGATGATCTATCTTTTATTTTTATTTTTTTAAATTTAGTTAATTTTGAATATTTTTAATTATAGTAATACGATTATGTAGAATTTTATGATTTAATCTTTAATTTTTTTTTTTTGTAGGCTGGGGCGGGACTCTCTATACATTGTCCATTTAAGCACCCCTAATGGGGAAGGTAGCCCAAGATTTGAACCCAAGACTTCCGGATTCGGTGAGACTTCATTTTCCACTGCCATTGCCGCTTGAGCTACCCCATGTAGACCTGATTTAATCCTTTTAATTAATATATTTAATTTTAATTATTTTTATAATCTTGGACAATTTTTTTCCAGATCATATTTTAATAAATAATTATTTTTTTACTCCATTTATAGATATTTATTTATAATAATGGAAAGTTTAGGTAGTTTATATAATTTTGATTAAACATGGGGAAAAAAAATTTTTTTTTTTTATATATATTTTATTTATAATAATGGAAGTTTAAGGTAATTTATAAATAATTTGAACTAAAATATGAAAAAAATTGTGTTTAATATTTTTGGATTAGTTATTAAACAATCTAATATATATGTGTGTGTGGGGGGAAGTCATCAATCTATAGAGGATAATAAGGATAATTCTTTCATTCCATCGTCAAGATTATTAAACTTCTATAATATTGGGGTTTTTCCTACGTCTTTTATATTCATTGTTTGAGATGGATAACTAAAGTGATTAGGGAGTTGGAATTCACATGTAGGTAGGTATCGTTTAATATGTGGGATTAGAAGATATACTTCATCTTTAAGAAAAGCATGATTTTGACCACAAGGTAATTTAATCTCTAATACACTTAAGGACCTTTTTTTCCTCTCATGAAGAGGGATTGGTTGAAAATAAATATTGTGAAAGATCTAGTGAGCCACTAGATTTCAATAGTGGAAAATATTCGTGTAAGACTATTAATATGGAAATATATAAGGTGTGATCTAAAATGTGTCTTATGTGCCTGCTACAAATATTTATAGGACTAGCTTCTATTGGATAAACATATGGGAAACTATAAAGACAAGGTAGTTGAAATGATTTACTTACCAATCAGAGTATCTTAGATGTTCAAGGGTATCCTAAAGAAACTTTAACATAATTCATTTCTCTCAAAGAAAAGACCATTACTAGTCAAGAAGCCAAAAGTTGATAAAGATTTTACACTCACATGCCAAGCCTTTGTGGGTATTTTAAGAAATTCTACCAAAATTACCCTTGAATATGACCTCCCTCCATCATTTATCTCCACATACAAAATACTCTAGTGTTAAAATCATAAATATAATAGTTTTGAGTATAGAGATTACATACCATAAATTTCCTTATGCTCTAGTTTTATTATAATAACATTTTCCACTATTTCACTTATACCTAACTCTCTATATCTATAAATGTCAACTTGTAAAATTTTGGGAAAATGAGTTCTTGTAACCTATAATCAATTTCATTTTCCTAGTAATGTCATCTTGTGGTTGTGATTTATAATAAACAATATGTTCATCACAATAATATGTCTATGGTGCCTTCATGTTTTGTGAATCATTATTTCAACCTTTCCATGAATTCCTAGTGAACATGGAATGAGTGTTTATCTTTGATCTTGATACACGTGAAATGATGATAAACAATCACATTTACGCTAATTCAACTTCTTCCTCACCATGTGAAGATTGATAATTACTAAATGCACGCACTCCCCATCCTTAAATTATGATATACAATGATATGAAGTTATTATTTCCTTACATTGAGAGATATGATGAACATCTCCATAAGAACGAGATCTATAAACTCTTACCTTACCTTATTTCATATACATGTTTATTTATACATTTAAACCTTATTCTTCTATTTTATTTTGTATTTTATTCCAATTTAATTAACTTTAAATGAGTATTTTTTTTACATGTACATCTCTTCTCTTCCATCCCTTAATCAGCATTCCTATTTTCTTCTAGATTTTAGACTTCATAATTAATGTCTCTTTCTTATAAATTTCTCTGATTACTTCCCTTTTATCTACATAGCGATGTGTTGTGTGTTACCATCACCTCTATTTTTTTTCTCTATGATCTTATTCATTGATTTCACTAGAATATGGGCATGTATCTGGGTATTTTACCCCTTCTATATCTAAGTCACATCCTTCATAGGGTTAACTTTCCATTTTCTCTAGTTTGGTTTTCGCTCTATTCATCTTACTGATATGCTACCCCTATGCCTTATGTGAAGTTTGACATGTTATGGAATATATCCTTCAAGGAGTGAACTAATATCCAATTGTATATTGGTATGTTATGAGTTGATTGAATGCACCTACTTTATTGATTAATTTTGAATTCCCTTCTATTATCAATTTAGTGCATATGCTACTTAGCCATATTAAACATACCCTTTTTCATTTCCAATATTTATATAAGATTATTACTAGTCTCCCTTATTGTATATGCTCGTATTCTATATGGATCCTCAAAAGTGTCACAAATGATACTTATTATATGATATGTGCATAGGTTACCTTTAAAATCCCCATTAAAAATTATTTTGAGAAAGTGCTCCTTTGGGGCTTGTGATTGGGTAGAAACGACCTCTAAATAATACACATTAGAGGACCAACTCTTCGATGAACATTAATTTCTCTTGATCTTCCTTTATATTTTCAAATTCATCTACCTTATTATTCTTCTTGTTATTGATGCATATATGTTCCTAACTATAGTATTATGGAATTGCAATGATTATTACCTATTATCTTAAAAGATATATTATTATGTTCTATCCAAATGTTACATGTAGCTATTCATTGAATTATCACCCACATTTTGGTACTTAGTCTAGATTGAAATTTTTTTAGTCCACTTCTTAAGGTGGATAAAATTTTTGGTTCCCCCTATAATCCCTTCCCACACTTTTAGTATGAATGTATTAACAAAATGGAAATGTTTCAACAGATTCCACTAATAATTTCACATAATGCATTTTGATAGACCCATGATTCTTATCTTGCGTATTTTTTCCTATGTAAAATCTCTCTTCCATGCCAAATGCCATAGAAAACTAAATGGTTTGGGCCACTAAAATGGGTTACATACTTCGTTCCAAAGTATGTTATGGTCACATTGTTGGTCAAGGTGCATTAATTGATATTATATACATTTGATAAAAATCCCCCTATGTTATGTGTTGAGCTAGCAATAACTTCCCCAAGTTCATTAATTGGTTACAACATTGAGGAGAACTTTTCAAAACATCCTAGAATGTTTACATTTCCTAGGAAATTCAACCTAAGTGGATGCTTGAATTTGTGTGAAAGGTTGGAAATTTGGACCTTCATCTTCTTTTTTTTTTATTTTTTTGTTACACATTGAAGTTACATTATTTGCTTCTAATGCCTTATTTTTTCTCAAGCTTTAATGTGAATGATTATATTTGTTTCCTCAATTTAAGCTAATGCTTCAAAAAAATTCTCTAGGTTAACTTGAACTATAATTGATCTTAGATGAAAATCCATTCTAGGAGTTATTATATTTTTCCAAATAGTTAAATGTTATGGCATAATGCACCATATCAAATATTTATGTTTGCAATCTGATTTCTCACACATTTTTCAGGTTTCACTATAATGATTTAGCACAATGTATTGCATGAGGTTAAATATTCAAAGTTTGTTTCATTTTGATATAGAAAATCATCCAACTTCAAATATGTTTCCTTTGTGATATATCAATTGGGAAAATTGTTCCCCTATTATATATCGATATTGAAACATGTTTTTTTTTATCATATATAAGTGGTGGAACTTGTTTTCCCCGTGATACATTATTTATCATTTAAAAAATGTTGAAACATGTAGGTCATGTGACTTATCACCAAATAAGTTGGTTTTTATTGTAATACATTATGGGAAGATAATATATGTCATTATGTGGTAGAGCCTATCCCTCATGGGTGCCCTACAATAATACTCGATTGTCATTTTGGTGTCGAGGACATTTTTATTCCTAGTTTTGAGGATCCTCTTTATTACCCTCTATGACATAATAATTGAGCCTCATTCCTCTCTTTTTATCTTATTTATAGTCCTTAGTACCTTATAGGGGTCCCCACTCTTTTCTTCGTTTCCTTTTGGTTGCGAATACTAATGATCTTCAATGTCTTGCTAGATGTTGCTATAACAATGTTTTCCTTCATTTTACTTGGTAACCTTGTAGCCATGCTTGAACTGTTCCCTTTGCATCATCCTTTCCCCCTCTTGCAACCCATTTAACCCTTTCAAAGAATCTGCTACAATGTGTGGATTACCATATCTAAACATTGTTATTTCCTCTTGCTTTTCTTAAGGCAATTTCATTAGCCTCGAAACAAGAAGCATATTTATAAGAAGAGCTTTGGCGTAAATCACATAAAAAAGACCTTTGTCGACGCGTTTCGAACCAACTAGTGTGGT
>APFE030422271.1:35368-111983 GCA_000404065.3 Pinus taeda | reverse complement strand
ATGAAAGCAATGCATCCATCGATAAATAAAGAAGTGGAAAGTATCATATGCTAAAGTGTTGTCGGATTGAAAAATCAAGAGGATTCCTTGTGATAATCCATCACCATTTTCCATGTGAACAATGGGTTGTTGATGAGAGGAATTCAATAGACATTGACTACATGAGGCACACTAATGTATCAAATAGTTTTTGGTATAATATAAACATCACATGTTTTTCCCATTATTTCATTCTCTCATGTTGGCTTTTACATTGATATGTTAAATATGCACATGTGGTAATGCAAACAAGTTTTAACAGAGCATAGGGTTTGGTTACTTGTTGTTTGTGTGCAGGAATCCAATATATGAGTAAGAGTGGAGCAAAGATATCTGGCGATCCCTCAAGCTAGTTGTGTTAAATAACAAACTTCTATCAATAGATGGTATGTTTCCTTCTGAAATTTTTGTGATTTTCGCATATGCATGCATGTTTTTGGATTGGATTGATTGAAATTTTGACTACAACTCTTTCTGTCCATGAAATTCTTATACAAGCTTGTTGGGTTAATATATCTTACCCGTATACATGAAATTTCACCTTAAACACCTTGAGAAGGACCAACCTTCCAGATATATTAAGCTAATGGGATCCCCACTTATTGAATTTTGATTTGAAAGTTTCTATTATTAGGAGCTAAGAATGGTGGGAGTATGGTTTTATATTAATGTGGATCCCTATATATTTAAATAAAGTTTCATGTTCTTACATTGGGATTTGGATAACTCTCTATATGAAATCCTTTTTTATATTGTTGACATTCCAAGAAAGGAGGAGGATTTTATTTTTGTTTATCAAACCTCCATAGTCTTCAATAATATTTTCAAAAACCTCATTTAATTTTGTTTCTATTAGTACAGAGGCACTTTTTGCACTAAAAATTGTCACCTTGACGTTCTGCAATCTGTGTGAGTCCATTACCACTCATACTTTCCTCCTTTGCAAGTCTTAAGCCTCAATTCCTCATATCAAGCCTTTAAAATAAGAGAAAGCCCTCAAAAGTATCTAAAACACTTTCCACACTTTCTCTTTGCATTACCTACAGTCCTGCACCTAATGGTCATGTCTCCTGCACACCTGACCGCTCTGTCTCTGTGTTATGGGTGCGAACCCTTGTAAAAGTTAAAAAGGTGCGAGTATATTCTAAAAAACTCACTTTCAGTCATTTCTAGAAGCTCCTGGAAGGAATCTTGAGGTGGCAAGTTCGCTCTCTTAAGGTTCATGCATCCCATACCTTAAGGAGCCAACCCCTTGATGTGAGGAGCTTATCCCTTTGAACGAGGATTCTATCCCTTCATAGATGGACCTGTAACCTCCTCCTCTGCACTATAAAATGAAGCATTGGGCTGGTTACTGGGGAGGTTGGAAGCTGAATATTTTTGAGGTGAAATGCTACTGGAACTTAGTCTTCTTAGTTGAGTTTTTATGAGGAGAGATTACATACCTCTAAGATCTAATTTTTGACCAAAATCCATTTTTATTCACTCAGCAAACCCATGCAATTATAGGAGATGGATTTCATTGTTTTCTAATTATTTTAGTGGCTCCTCCTTGTGGGGGAGCTAATATGTCTTTATTTTTGGAGCTTCTAATGTTTTGGTTGTAACATCCTTATATGGTATTTTTTGTGCACATACTTTTATCTATGCATACTTTTTCTTCTCACCTATCTTTATTTAGTTTCCTCCCTATATTATTTATTAATTTACTCATTTTTTAGTCCTTTATTGTCTCTCCCTTTGAATATTCTTCTTTTAATTGAACATCATTGATGCCTAATCCTATCAAAATAATGTAATTCCTGAAGTAATGGAGGTTTTATGGCTAGCTTCTTAGGAAGGGGACAAGATTGTTTCCACTAGGTGGAAGGGGACATCTTCCAATGATGGCATATATTATTATTTTTCTCCTTGAATATCCTTTCCATTGTTAGCTTCCTAATATTTTGATTGGGATAATACTTCATAGCGATTTGAGTGTAGGAGTTGGGAGTGATTAGGGTTGAAGGGGGAGGGAGGGCAAGATTAGAGGAGGAAGGGTTTTGAGATGAATGGGGTATGTAAGTGGAGGTTTTTTAGGAGGGTTGTTTCCATTGGTCATCCACTTCTGTTTACTTTTCTTCTACTACAATGTTTTGGCAATACCTTATGAAATGGTTATATTCATGGAAGAACTTGCATTTAAATGGGATTTCATGATAGTGATATTGTTGTATGAAACTCCATTTGTTTAGAGAGCTTTGTATTGACTTAGGAATCCATTTCTCTAGATTGATTTATATGAAAATTTGGGCACAAGAAAACATTTTTACCTTAGGATCTTCTTTATAGATGCATTTTCCGATAGAATTTCCTATGTTCCTAAGATGATGTTCATTATAACAGAGAAGAGGTAGCTAGGGGATCTTTTCCCAAACTAGGATAGGTAAGAGAATATTATTTTATGGGTTGAAATATGGGGTCCATTTTTTCAGATATATACATAGACCTCCCATGAAGCATAAATTTTTTCTAACTATTAAGTCCCTATCATTGTTCTCTTCAAATAGGAAGGTGTAAAAACATCTTCCAAAAAAGTGAAGAGAAATTTCACCCTTTATTATTGGCTTCCAATTATTGTCAAGCCATGTTGCAAGGGTATAGGGAGATGGTGAATTTCCCATAAAATAAATTATCAATCCATGATCTATAAGATGGATGACCATTTTTTTGGAATAAGAGGCATGTATGAATGATTTGGGGATGCTATCCAATCATTTAACAATTTTTTACTAAGTGATTTTTATGGGGAGAAATTGAGTAGAAGCAAGGGTGTTGAAGGCAAAGATGTCTAGTAGAGGAGGGGGAGGGGGAGGAGGTGAACCTCTTCCATGAGGATGGGCCATTGAAATATTAGGCAGCATAATGTTTCAACAATAGGGGAAGCCTGACGCCCTCAATCATATATGCCAAACCTAATAATAAATGTTATACTAAGGATCAAAAATACCTACAAAATCGTGGGAATTTTACCACACCCAAGATTGGGGAAACATTTTTTGTTACACTATGAAAAAAATTGTGAATTCTCTTGATGGTCAATTAAAAATTAGTAATAAGAAATTAAAATGGAAGCCATTTTAGGTTGAAGGCCCCAATATTTGGGATTTAGGTTCCACTATGAGACAAGTGGATCATAATTTTATTATCCATTAATGTCCAATCCATAATTTCATTATTATTATGATAAATAATGGATGGATATTTCCAAATCTAGTAGAGGGTAGTCATCATTTTTAGGTCATGAAGGAGGGAGATAGCTATGGGGTTCTCATCTCTCACTACTATGGGTCTTCCACTCATGCACCTATTCATTAAAATGATGCCAAGATATGATGTAAATAGGGAAAGATAGTGGGATGAATAAGCTTCTATTAGAAGCAAACTAATTGGGAGGATACCCCAAAAATGAATATGCATGTGAAGGCGTTCCATCTTGAAATCCATATTCCTAGTTGGCATCTAGACCTACAAGTTAAAGTTAGAATAGATTGGAATTCCATTATTCTAGGTGAAAACATCACACATTATCTATTTAATAATAATTTCCTTCCATTTTTTCTAGATAAACTATATAATTCTTAGTTTAATAAGTTTCCTTTTTAGATGTTGTTGTCATGCCCAAAGACAACCTTGGATTTCTTACAAGACCAATGATTGGGTACATCTAAATCGATGTGCCTCAAATGATTCTCAAGTAGGAGGAGACACCACTTGTATTCTATAAATATATATCAAAGAGTTGGTTCTTTCATCTAAATATACAAGCCATATGTTTCAGCTTTTCTACACACACATAGTTCCTAGAAATATAACAAAAATAGTGGAGGCCAAGAACTTTAAAGATTTATAGTTTTAATAAGCTTTATAAGATAAATGAGAGAATTCAAAGAGAAAGAACAGCTCAGGATATATAACTCAAAGCACCAAGAATTCTATATGTAAAAAATAGAGCTTGAAACCATGAGATTTACTATAACTACTGAGTTAGAGGAAGATGCAGTGGACATAAAAGAAGTTGAGTGATATGCTTCACACAATATAGCTTGAAAATATGATTTCAACCCCTCACACTGGCATATGTGTTAACCCTTTTTGTAGAAATTTCTCTATAGATCAGCTAGCTCTAATACCATGTAGAAATTCTCACTATAGATTAACCTGATAATGCAATATAACTAAAGCAAAATACTTTAATCTACTTCTACAATCAAACTTGTGGAAGCTTAATATGTTTGAGCAAGATCAAGAAGAACACATATAACCAGAAGCAGAATCAATGCACACGAAACAAAGAAAATACTCAGGAGTAAGCCTCACCTAAAAACCCCACTATATGTATTATAATACAAGGTGGAAATACATCATAATTATACAAAGCCTTAGCTCTCACAACTAGCCAGCTCTTAGTACAATCCTCTTGGATGCTCACATGCAAACAAGAATTCTCACAAACCTTCTCCTCTGCCCTCCAAGCCTCCTATTTCCTTGCGTTGTTTCTCTTGGGTGATCCTACTGTTACCAAGTGCAACACTAATCACTCACACTGATCTAACACCCTATCAAACTACACAATCCTCAAGGAACCTTGTTCCTTCTGCATGGATGAGTTTCCTTTATAGGAAAACTCATGCAACTAATAGTAACCTGTCCCTGTCTTTAATCTCAACTGGGTATTTCTCTGAATAGACATGCATGAGTTATCTATGAGAGAATCTTCAGTTATCTAGAGTACACTAGTTTGATGCATGCATGCATTAACTGACTGAACTCACAATTAGTTCTTCAAACTGTTTGGAATTAATTTAACTGGACATAACTCAGTTAACTGAGCTAACTAATTACAACTCAATTATAACTCATCCTTATATCCTTAATTAAGGGATAATCTCCTTAATTTAAGGGATAACTGTTGCATGACTTCACAAAGACTTCTAGCTTGAATTTCTCCAATTAATTAATCCAAGATGAATTAATAAATTATTTTTCAAGTAGCTAGTGAGACTAAATTCGAAATTTAGTTCTCAATTTTAATTCAAGGAGAAATTAAAATTGGATTATTTTGGACTCTATTTTTATCATTTCTTGTTTCTATTTTTAATACTCCCTCTCAACAAGAAATGAATTCAACTTGATCTGATCCTGAACCTTTGGAATGTTCTGCATGCAACACTTCTCTCTAGTGTTGTTGCTCCAACAATATCTAGAAACCAAAAAACATCCAACCTGAATCAATATGATGCATCTGTCATCAAAGTCTCTGACTGCTATTGCCTCTGTCAACTGAAAACTTTGCGCTTCTGCTGACTCAACCTTTATCCACTGTTGTCAATCCTTCTCTGCACTCTTTAGTATCTGACTGCTCTAGCCTTTGTCACTTTGATCTCTGACTGTATCAATCCCACTGATTCCTCTCGCTACTATGTACTTTGGGCTCCCGTAGCAAGGTAAGATCCATGAAATAAAACCTCTCAACAGACCTTGCCCAATTTCAGCCTTCTTGAGACTATCACTTCACATCACCCCACCTCACACTTAGAGGTATGGTTGCATGTGATCCATCTACCCACTTCTCCAATTGTGGCTCCTCCACAATTGTCTGAGACTTCTTCTGGGACTGCATGTTGAGAGGTAATTTACTCTCCCTCTCAACCACCAAGTCTCTAACATTTTCCTTGCTCCTAAAGGCATTGCATGCATCTTGAACCTCGAGAGCATACAGGTTCTTAACTCATGAACTGATTTGTTTCACCTATCCCGTGGTGATGTGTCTAAGGAAAACCTTTCCCTTACTAAAGACAACATCGTAGCCTTTGTTCTCCAACATCATGATCAATACCAAATTATTCTTCAGTCTATGCACATACTTCACATTTGTCAATGTGATAAGAACTCCATGCTCCCGTTGAAAAGAAACCGTGCCCACTCCTAAAACACTATACCTTTCATCGTCACCCATCTCTATGCGCATCTTGAGGTATTTCTCCTCCAAGGTACTGAATAAACTTTTATTTCCAGTCATGTGGAATGAGGCTCCACTGTTAAGAAACCAACCACAACCCATCATCGATGACACCATCGATGCGATGAGGGTGAATTCCATATCAAACTGAGAGGCTAATGCCTCACCTTCAGATCCTTCCAAGGATCCCTTTCTGGACTTCTTTGATGGGCAATTAGTCGCATAATGACCCATCTCATGACAATTAAAGCATCTCACTTTAGACTTGTCAACCTTCTTCCCTCCATGAGAAGAATTCAATTCAGAATGGGACGCCTTCCCCTTCCCTTTCCTTGCCTTACTTTCTAAGGCTAGATTTTATTCATCATCCTTAGATGAAGAACCATCTCGTGTGCTCCTCCTGATCTCCTCCTGCATGAGATCCGACCATAGTTGTTCCCAATCCGGTAGTTTCTCCCTTCCATTCACAGAATCCTGGTAGCTATTCTAGCTCTTTGGAGGGCCAAGGAGAGTGAGGCTCACCATATCATCATCAGTAGTAGTTATTCCCACAATGCTAAGCTCATCTCTACAAGTGGTGAGCTTGTTTAGATATGTGGAAATAGTATTGCAGTTCTCCATCTTGATTCTTCGAAGCTTGTCATTGAGCGCCAATTTCCTCTAGTCACTACTGTTCTGGTAGAGGTCCTTCAATGTATTCCACATTGAATATGGAGTATCCTTCTGATGGAGACTCGAGACAATATGGTCTCAAACTCCCTCAAGGATGATCCGTCTCGCCCTCG
Organism: Pinus taeda; assembly: GCA_000404065.3. Lineage (NCBI taxonomy): Eukaryota > Viridiplantae > Streptophyta > Pinopsida > Pinales > Pinaceae > Pinus > Pinus taeda. Next base: position 105,158 of record APFE030422271.1, on the reverse strand, counting down.
CCACACACTTCTTCCATTCAGCCAACTCTTGTGCATTAGTTGAACCTGGCTTTGGGATGTCTTGATCAATGAAATCCTTCAAGTCGTTGTCTTCTAATATAACCTCCATGTGATCTTGCCATGCTATGTAATTCTAGCTGCATCCAAGGCATACTCGAGTCTCAAGCCATAGAATGCCATTGACCAACCTTGAAGTATGAGATGAATTCGATTTTCACTTGCAACCCTGAACTTCAAACTTCGAATTCTCTTCTTCGTATACTATTCATTGCTCCGATAACCTTTCCTTCGATACCATGTAGAAATATCTCTATAGATCATCTAGTTCTGATACCATGTAGAAATTCTCACTGTATATTAACCTGATAATGCAATATAACTAAAGCAAAATACTTTAATCTACTTCTACAATCAAACTTGCAGAAGCTTAATAGATTTGAGCAAGATCAAGCAGAACACGTATAACTAGAAGAAAAATCAATGCACACGAAACATAAAAAATACTCAAGGGAAAGCCTCAGCTAAAAACCCCACTATTTGTATTATCATACAAGGTGGAAATACATCAGAATTATACAAAGCCTTAGCTCTCATAGCTAGCTAGCTCTCAGTAAAATCCTCTTGGATGCTCATAGGCAAACAAGGCTTCTCACAAACCTTCTCCTCTACCCTCCAAGCCTCCTATTTCCTTGCATTGTTTCTCCTGGGTGATCCTACTGTTACCAAGTATAACACTGATCACTCTCACTGATCTCACACCCTGTAAAACTGCACAATCCTCAAGGAACCTTGTTCCTTATGCATGGATGAGTTTCCTTTATAGGAAAATGCATGCAACTAATAGTAACCTACCCCTGTCTTTAATATCAACCGAGTCTTTCTTTGAATATACATGCATGAGTTATTTATGAGATAATCTTTAGTTATCTGGAGTACACTAGTTTGATGCATGCATGCATTAACTTATTGAACTCACAATTAGTTCCTCAAACTGTTTGGAACTAATTGAACTGGACATAACTCAGTTAAATGAGCTAACTAATTACAACTCAATTATAACTCATCCTTATCTCCTTAATTAAGGGATAATCTCCCAAATTTAAGGGATAACTGTTGCATGATTTCACAAAGACTTCTAGCTTGAATTTCTCCAACTAATTAATCCAAGATGAATTAATTAATTATTTTTCAAGCAGATGGTGAGACTAAATTCAAATTTTAATTCAAGGACAAATTAAAATTGGAATATTCTGGATTCTATTTTTATCATTTCTTGTTGTTATTTTTAGAAAAGATGAGTCTATAGGCAAGTTAAAAATACCAGAGTATAGTATATATTATTGCATGAATTCAAAAGAGGAAAACATATAAGATGAATGAAATGGGGAAATAACACACTGTAATACTTCAGAGGAGGAATCACCACCAATCCTGTAATATTCTGGAAGGTCTATGTGCCTAAGTGATACAGTTTACAAAAATATAGACTTTCTTTTCAGATTTCGGAACTCTTTTTCAATCTTGTGACCCCCTATTTATAAGAAGAGTGGGAGCTTTCAATCTTGGTTTCATACATAAAATCCTGGGCCGAGTTTTCAACTTTCAAGTCATCTCTCTCTCTCGGCCAGGGGAGGTTCTGTATCAAAAACATTAAGAAAAATAATAATGGCCTAACAAAGGAAGGCACATCACAGAATCACGGAACATGTGAGATATTAATGCAAAATCCATAGCTCCCCATACCTGTAATCACTTATGTTTCATGGCTACATTTAGTTCATGGCATATTCTCCTACGCTTCTCAATGAACTCTCATCATTCCGTCTTAAAGATATTTGGTGCCAACCTTGAGAATGGGTTATAAAGAGCCACTTATGGAGGGTTCCCATACTTGGTTTTGAATGCTCCTTCCCTTGATTCACTGCTACATCTGCCTCTAGGACCGACTCTGTCACTTCAGCCTTACATGTTCTACTGAATCCCTCGGTGCTCTGCTCTTCCTAGCCTTAAAGGCTTGATCTCTTATATCTTCTCTGCAACTCCTTTCGGTGCCGACCTTATTGATTTCTGCCATAAAAACCTTCTGAGCATAGTCGGTACCCTGATTCAGCCTAGGTGTGCATTCTCAGTTTAATGATAGAAGTGTCAAGGGGTACAAGCATTCATTTCTTCGTACAGGCGAAAGGGCACAGGCTTATACCTATGGAACGAGCGAAAGGGCACCTTTGGGTTTCCCTGTTAGCCTCTCTTTATTTTAGTCCCTTTATTGAATTTCCTTATATGAATGGGGTTGGAACCAAAGGGCCCATGTGTTGGATCTAAAGCTCTCAATAACTATGTGGGGGGCACTTTATACCATAGAAGTCCCTCGTCGACCGATTTCGCGGATGTGAAATCCCTATACAATACAACACATAATCTATCGCATTCGGGGGCCCCTTTCCTTATTGCAATTATAGTAGGGAAGGAAACAAAGCTGAACATAAAGATTTACATTTAGCGATCATTTTTCATCGATTGCAATAGGTGATGTCATCACTGCCACATGTCACCCTATGAGTGGTGACACGTGGCACCCAGAAATGGCCCCATAGGACCCTTGAAAATGCCAAAAACTAGTGACACGTGTCGACCCACTGCATCAACATTTGTACATGCCACATCATTACTAATGTCAGCAGCCATGTCAAATTAGTGGACCAAACATATGCTACCATGTGTCCCCCTGGAGGAGAGAGAAAAAGGTGTGCTTGGCCTTGTTTTTCCATGAAATCCTTTATTAATCGGAATTGGCCAATCCTTGGAAATTTAACATTGTATCACAAAATCATAGTGTTGTGGGGTATTTTGAAGATTGAGCCCTCTGCTCCATTGATCCGCTGATATGCGATACACCGTACCGCAACGTGGAGGAGAGAGAAAGGGGATCGCCCACTCTTGTTTTTCCATGATTTCCTTTGTTAACACTTTCCGAACCTTCCTCGACATTGCAACAATATATCCCATTATCGACCCCCCACATGGTTTTGAGTACGATGTAACTGAGGCACTACTGGATTTGCAAGATGCGAGATGCGAGATGCGAGATGCGATGGGATTGTGCCACATGGAGGAGAGAGAAGGGGGGTGGCCCACTCCTATTTTGTTAACCATTTTCTTTGTTAATGAATTTCTTGGCCTCCCCAACAATATTACATCGTATCACAATCAGTGCCCCTGGTGCAGTCTTTGGGACTTAAATCCCACCGATACTGATAAACATGGTGCCCTGACCCGCCGACGTCGATATGCGATATCGGCGATCGACAAATCGCAGTTTCTGCAATCATCAGTGTTCTTTGCCTCCTGGTCCCTGTCGATACTGAAATGCAATTGCGACAAACTATCTCAAGTCTCGTTTGCGATTTTTTCTCCATACATAGTCATTTTTCTCAATCGGCTGGGCTTTTGAGGGGCAAGCTTCTATAGGCTCTAACTTTTGATTCGTGAACCCTTTTTTGGACTTCTATATACCACCGGAAAGAATTTTCCAAGAATTATGCAATGTAGAGGATATCATCAAGCTCTTATAACTTTTGTGGCTTAGGAAATGGATTCAACTTCATTGTTCTCATGCATCCTGGACCACTAATCATTTGCAAAGTAGTGAGTGAGCAGTAAATGACAACATTGGCTCCATCTGGGGACAATACCTTGCCAGCAAGGTGTTGGGAACCTACACACTACGAACTACTCATTTGGGCATGGAGTCGCTTATCAATCAAAAGATAACTTTCACAAAAGTAGAAATTTTTACAATAAAAGAAAATTCAAATGACAATTCCAGTAAACACACTAGATATTTACAATGAGTGTAAGACAACTAATTCTAAATTTTGAAAATAGAACTCGAGGAATTGACCATTCACTGGTAGTTCCAACAGTTCACCATCCAAGTTTTCAAGTAGAAATGTATTGTTCACTCTCTCTTTTGTAATCCTGAAGGGGCCAAACCACTTGGATCAAATTTGCCATGTTTTCCTTTGTCCTCCCGTCGGACATCCCACCTGAGAACTAAATCTCCTGGCTGAAGAGGTCTGTCCTTGGCCTTCTTGTCAAACAGAGATTTCATTTTTTGTTGGTAATTGGATAGTTCTGCCTCCACATGTTCTCTTTTCTCCTGAAGCTCAACCAACTAATTAATCCTCCTTGTCAACGGGCTTGACTCCTCTTCAGCTTCTTGTGACAACCTTGCTACTGGCATTTCTAGTTGAATTGGGAAGACAACAACTTTTCCATACACTAAATCAAAAGGTGATTTCCTAGTGGATCATTTAGGTGTTACTCGGTTGGCCCATAGAGAAAACTTCAGTTGGGAATCCTAGTTCCTTTGGTTTTTAGTGATAGTCTTCTTCAGCACCCTCACCACAACTTTGTTTGAGGATTTAGCCAAACCATTGCCTTGAGGGTAGTATGTAGTGGAGTGCCCAATAATGATATTGTATTTATGGTAGAATCTGATGAACTTGGAATATTTGAATACCTGAGAGTCACCAGTGATGATTTTGAAAGGAAAACCAAAGCGGGACAATATGTTCTCCTCCATGAACTCTATCACCACTGAGTTTGTAGCATTTTTAGATAGGATGGCCTCTACCCACTGTTAGTGGCTATAAATATCCATTTGTGTTGGCCACTGAATGGTGGATTGATCTCCCCTATGAAGTCTTGTCCCCACTATCTAAAAGGCTCCTCCACATTCACAGGAATCAGGGGGAGAGGAGAAAACTTTTGTCTTTCAGCAAACACTTGGCATGTCTGGCACCTCCTGACCTTGCTATAGACATCCTGGAATGTCGTAGGCTAGTAAAATATAGCCTTAATAATTTTGTGTGACGTGGTTTTCCAGCTTTAATTCCTCCACAAACTCCTTCATGAAACTCCCTAATCACCTTATGGGTCTCTCCTTCCACCAAACATAGCAACAATACCCCCACAGGGTCCTTCCAGTAAAGTAGGCCATTGGATATGATATATTTCTAGGCTTGCAACCTTAGGCTTTGATATTTGGAGGCATCCGACCCCAACGGACACCTCAAGAATAATATGTAATGAACGATATTCTTGTGCAATGGTGATCCCTCATATTTGGCATATATTTTCTGCTAAGATGTTTTAATACTACTCTGGTGATCCGCTAGTCTGCCTTCCTCTGTGGTTAGGTTTATCCCTAGTGCTTGGCAGTTGGATTTGCATAAAACCTTGGCCATCACTTGGCCTTTAATGAGCTTGGTAGGCTTTATTTGCAACTCATATTCCTGTATTTTTGCTATCCACCTGCCCCTATTTCCCTCGCTGTCTCCTTGCACCAGGATGTACTTGAATGCTATTGTTGGGACAAACACTTTGATTTTTGGTTGTAGCACATACACTCGAAATTCCTTTAGATCTTTAATCAGTGGGTAAGCTTGGTTCTCCAATATATTATATCTTAGTTTAGCTTCCCTTAGTACTTGGCTGAAGAAGGCTATGGGCTTCTCATAACCCACTTTATTTTTCTGTAGTAGCACTATGACAATGGTATGTGGAGAGGCAAAAGAAAATATGTAGAAAGGAATTGAATAATTGGGACTGGCTAACACTGGGGCTTTAGCCAAATCTTCTTTGATTATTCTAAAAGAATCATTAGGGACAAGGATCCACTTGACTTCGTTTACCTTCTTGAGCATGTCTGTAATACCTTTGACAATCTTTGCATAGTTGGGTATAAATCACCTCAATAAATTTATTCTTGCCAAGAAGGCTTGGAATTCTCTCTTATTACTGGGTAGAGGAATGTGGCTAATGGCTTCAACCCATTTAGGATCAATATTCACACCCTCCTACGGTACTACATGTCCTAACATCTTCCCTTCACTTAGGGTGAATTGGGATTTCTTTGGATTTAAGGAGAGACCATATCTCCTACACTTCTCAAAGGTGAGTTCTAAGTGGAGGATGTATTCCTCCTTAGGCTTGGAAAATATTGTGAAGTCATCCAATTAAACCACCATGAATTTGTCTCACTCCTCCATGAAATCTATGTCCATGGCTCTCTAGAATGTGGCCCCTGCATTTATCATCCCAAAAGGCATGCGAGCATACATAAATGTTCCCCAGGGGGTGGTGAAAGCGGTTTTTTCTTGATCCTCGGGATGAACTGCCACTTGATTACATCCAAAGAACCTGTCCACCATAGAAATTCTAGCTAAATTAACCACCTTCTACAATATATTATCCATCTTGGGAAACAGGTAGTTGTCTTTCAAATATGCCCTATTTAGGTTCTAAAAGTCTACACATAGCCTTATCTCTCCATTCTTCTTCTGAACAAGGACCAGATTCACCACCCACTCAGAATATCTTAGAGGTACTATAATCTTTTCCTCTAGAATCTTCCTTATGTCTCTTTCAATGGAGGGGAGTAAGAGTGAATTTATTTGTTTCAGTTTCTATTTGTAGGGTTTCACTCCACTTTTCAAAGGGATCTTATGCTATATGATGTTAGTATCAAACGTTTTCAAATCATCATAAGACCAAGAAAAAACATCTTTGTAGGCTTTGAAAAGATATAAATACCTATGTTTATAATGAAAGGGAATTCCTTTTGATAACTTGATCATATTAGGATCCTCCTCTGATCCACTGTTGCAATATTTTACTTGATCATCCATGTTAGGAGCTATTTGTTTAGTGACTATGTCATCTTTATTAAAAAGCCTTTCTAGTGGGACTATTCCATGAGGGATAGTGTTCCCTTTCAGTTGCAAAATTTTGTGCCCAGCCACTGCATCTTTCCATGAAGTGGCTTATTGATCAACTTCTTCTTCTTCTTCTTCTTCTTCTTGATCGACGGTGGAGTTAGAAAACTCCCTAATGAACTCTATGAATCATTTCACTTGTTCGTCATCTTCGAACACCTTCCAGTGCTTGATGTTATCAGGTACGGAGGCTCTGCACATGACTTCCACCTCATATCTGAGAAGAGGATTTTGGGGGGGCCTGAAAGTACTTGCAACTACAATAAGATAGTCTGCCATCTTGTTTTCTTCCATGGGTAGAAACTGAATGTTAAAAGCCAAGAAGAAATTATAAATAAAGTCCCATACTTCATTTCAATACATCCTCGGTCTAGGGTGTTTGACCTAGCATTGATTCTTGATTTTCCTTATGACCAACTCCCTAAATTGTTAGACATTCAATATTCATATTTTTGGCATTCTGTAACTCAAGGGGCAACGCTTGATATTCCAACATGTTGTTGGTTGCTTCAAACTCCAGTTTGAATGAGAAGGGTATTGGGCAGCCTTCAGGAGATACCAACAACACTCCTAAACCATTTCCGTCTTTTGAATTAGCTCCATCAAAATATAATTTCCAAACTTTTCTTTCACTTGCATGATGATGTTCTAACTTCCATGTTAGGTGGACTGATGTTTCTTCTATGGTAGCCTCATCTTCTTCTAGGAATAGGCAAGAGATGTCACTTTATTTTCCATACACTGGGGAGTTTTTTGAGCCTTTAGCTGAGGTAATAGTTTTACAAACCTGGATTCTCTATATAGTCTCCCTTTTCCTCCTCCGAAGGTGGGAATGGTGTCATAAGTTAGGTCCAACTTGATAGAGCCTCCTAGCTTGGAACCCCAAGACCTAGATAGTAGCATGCCAAAGCAAGGTGGTATATCTACCACTACTATGTTCTTACCATGCTTTTCATAAGGATCTGAGCCAGGTTCACCACCAGATCCTTTATCATTCGCAAACATTGGACTCTCTTGGATTCAAAGGAGTATAGGTCCTTGTAGGGCCTAGTGATCTGCAAGCCAAGCTATTCCATTACTTCCAAGGGCATGAGGTTGTGGGAGGCTCCGAAGTCCAGCATGCAATTATGTAAAAGAAGATCTTGAATTCCCAGAGTTACATAGAAAGGTGTAGTAGAAGGGTCAAGTTCTTCCACATGCGGCCATAAGACCACCATTGGCCTCTCTTATTGGAGATTTATAGAATCCTGGGTGGGTGATGGGACAGATGAAAGCATGAATTGAGATACCTGAGCTTTATATGTAGGATGCTTCAGAATCTCAGTCAGTGGAACATAAATCTTTACCTTTTCAAGCTCCCTTTGAAGGTTGAATGTAGATTGGGTCTTCTCTACACCTCCTGCCTCAACTTCCCCTTCAATACCATTGATGTTTTTCTGTAAAATAAGTGTTTCCTTTCCTGTGTGCTCCTCTGAGTGATTTCTTTCCTTATTCTAGCGGACTTTTATCTTGGTAGGGTCAAGATCCAACTTGCCTTTTCCTTTTCCGGTACCGAAGGAGTAACTTGGGGAGCATTTTCCTCCTATTTCTCTAGTTCCCTTGACCTCTTCTTTGAAAATATTAGGTTATATTTACATTGTGGTTGTGCCAACATGAACTCTATAATCTGTTTGCAATAATAATCCATATCTTTCTTATCTTCTACTTCTCCATCATGACTGACCTCCTGGTGACATATTCTCCTATTCTTCTTCAGAGAAAGAAGAATATAGGTTTTCTCACATCTCCTGGGTATCTGACCATTTCCCATCGGGATCACCTTCTAAATATGGAGGATGAGGGATCTTATCTAGTTATTCCTTTCTCTCCCTTGGAAATATCTTTAATGGAGGACTTCTATATTGTGGGTTATATCCACGATTGTTGCCATGAGCATTTTGTTTGGAGGGAATATTGTTTTGAATTTCGAGTTTTCCAACCTTATGTGACAAACTCCTGATGAGTTTATCCAGATCCTCCAACTTATAGTCTGGTGATTCTCTAGTTTGGCCAGAGGAGGAAGCTTCTTCTTTACCTCTTCTATTCCCAGTGGTTTCCTGCTTTCCACTTGACTTCCTTGTGGAGGAAAAATTTGATTCTACTTCCAGAGCATCGACCTGGAGTTGATCTAAGGTAGGAGATTTCTTTTCTCTTAAGGTGAAACCAAAGTTAGATTCAAAGTCTCCCAAGTAAACTACCTGAGCAACAACTAGGGGAGGTTTTATCTTAGTAGGCAAGTTGTTATACTACTTATTGAACCTCTTATTAAAACTTGAGATATTATCCTTTGGCTTCTTCCTAATGACGTTGAACTCTATGAGGAGGTACTCATGATCTCTCTTCTCACCCCATTTTTATGTGGAGGATTTTTCCAGTTCCTCCCAGGTAGTGATGGAAGCATCAGGGAAGGTTTTGAACCATTTTTTGTCTTCTCCATCAAGGGACTATACAAAAAGTCACAGGACCACATCCAAGTGTTCTACATTCAGGCTATCAGCAAAATCACAGAAGGCCTGAATGTGTTTTTGAGCAGAATTATCATCTTCCCCATTGAACCTAGGAAAAGGCTTCAAGTAGTCCTAGGGAATAGCACTCAGGTGCTGAGGTAAATCTAGAGGTGCATACTTATTTAGAAAGAAGCCTAGAAGAGCCATCTAGAATGGTGGAGGAGGATTGAAATTTACTTGAGGAACTGAGGTCAAGACCATAGAGGTTGGAGGGAAAGGAGGGTATGTCAGGGTATGAGGAGTAAGTATTGAATTGTCAGCAATAGTGGGTTGAGAACTGGAGGAGGAAGTTTCAAAGGCTGGTGAGATGGTAGTAGAGGTAGGGGGAATTTTCTCTCTCCATACTTTCCTGAAAATTAGTTTTTTAGGGTCAGAAACAAATGCGGATTTCTTCTGTTAGGTGTCAAAGAGATTACGAGGCCTTCTAAAATCTAGTGTGATGAATGCTAATGAGGGGGATGTGGAGTTTCCAAGGTGATGTGAATACAATTAGAATAGACTTCACTCACCTACACGAAGGGTGCTCAATTTTTCGTATCCCAGGGGAAAAATACTTCAATACATTCCTCGAAAACAACGCTATAAGATGTTATCACTCCCAGAGAGAACCTTGGATTTCTTACAAGACCAGTGCCTAGGTACATCTAAATCAGTGTGCCTCAAATGATTCTCAAGCAGGAGGAGACACCACCTGTATTCTATAAATATATATCACAGAGTTGGTTCTTTCATCCAAAGATACAAGCCATATGTTTAAGCATTTATACACAGACATAGTTCCCAGAAACATAACAGAAATAGTGGAGGCCAAGGATTTCAAAGATTTACAGTTTTAATCAACTTTATAAGATAAATGAGACAAGTCAAAGAGGAAGAACAACTCAGGGTATAGAACTCAAAGCACCAAGAATTATATATGTAAAACATAGAGCATGAAATCATGAGATTTACTATAACTACTGAGTTAGAGGAAGATGCAGTGGATAGAAAAGAAGTTGAGTGATATGCTTCATGCAATATAGCTTGAAAATATCATTTCAACCCCTCACACAGGCATATGCATTAACCCTTTAATGTAGATGAGTCTGTAGACAAGTCTGAAATATCAGAGTATAGTATATATTAGTGCATGAATTCAAAAGAGGAAAACATATAAGACAAACGGAATGGGGAAATAACACACTGTAATACTTCAGAGGGGAAATCAAAACCAATCATGTAATATTCTGCAAGATCTATGTGCCTAAGTGATATAATTTACAAAAATATAGACTTTGTTTTCCGATTTCAGAACCCTTTTTTAGTGTTGCGACCCCCTATTTATAAGAAGATGGGGAACTTTCAATCATGGTTTCAAACATCAAATCCTGGGCTAGACATTTTAGTTGTCAAGTCAACTCTCTCTCTCTCAGCTATGGGAGGTTCTGTATAAAAAACAATAAGAACAATAATAATGGCCTCATAGAAGAAGGCACATCACAAAATCATAGAACAGGGGAGACATTAATGCAAAATCCCCAGCTCCCCATCCCTGTAGTCACTTCTGTTTCATGGCTACATTTAGTTCATGACATATGATCCCGCACTACTCAAATAGCTCTCGTCATTCCGTCTTGAAGATATTCGATGCCAACCTTGAGAATGGGTTACAAAGAGCCACTTCTGGGGGGTTCCCACACTTGGTTTTGAATGCTCCTTCCCCTGATTCACTGCTACATTTACCTCTAGGACCGAATCTATCACTTCAGCCTTAAATGTTCTACTAAATCCCTTGATGCTCTGCTCTGCCTGGCCTCAAAGGCTTGATCTCTTATATCTTCCTTTGCAGCTACTTTTGGCATCAACCTCATCGATTTTTGCTATAAAAACCTTCTAAGCATAGTCAACGCCCTAATCTGACCTGACGGTGTGTTCTTGGTTGAATGATAGAAGTCTCAAGGGGAACGAGCATTCATCTCTTCATACAGGTGAAAGGGCACATTATTATAACTCAGGAACGAGTGAAAGGGCACCTTTGAATTCCCCTTAGCCTCTCTTTATTTTATCCCCTTTCTTGAATTTCCCTATAGGATTGGGGCTGGAACCAAAGGGCCCATGTGTTGGCTCTAAGGATCTCAATAACTACATGGGGCACCTTTTCTTTATACCACAAAAGTCCCTCATCGGTCGATTTCTTGGACGTGAAATCCCTATACAATACAACACATAACCTATCGCATTCGAGGGCCCATTTCCTTATCACAATCGCAGTCGAGGAGGAAACACAGATGAAGAGAAAGCTCTACATTGAGCGATCATCGATCACTAATTGTGATAGGTGATGTCATCACTACCACATGTCACCCTATGAGTGGTGACATGTGGCACCCAGAAATGGCCCCATAGGACCCTTGAAAATGCCAAAAACTAGTGACACATGTCCACCCGCTGCATTAGCATCCATACATTCCACATCATTGTTGGTGAAAATTTCCATGTCAACTCAGTGGACCAAACATATGTTGCCATGTGGCCCCCCTAGAGGAGAGAGAAAAAGGCCTGCCCGAACTTGGTTTTTCTGTAAAATCCTTTGTTAATCGAAATCAGACCCTCCTTGATGATTTAACTTTATATCGCAAAATCGCAGTGTCCCAGGGTATTTCGAAGAGTGAGCCCTTTTATCCATTGATATGCGATGTTTCGTACCACCACATGGAGGAGAGAGAAAGGGGAATGCTCTCTCTTGTTTTTCCATGATTTCCTTTGTTAACACTTTTCGACCCTTCCCTGATGTTGCAACAATATATCGCATTATCAACCCCCCGCATGGCTTGGAGTATGATGTGACTGAGGCAATACTAGATCTACGGGATGCGATATGTGATATCGGCGTTTGGGAATGCTATGATGCAGGATGCAAGATGCAGAATTGTGCCACATGGAGGAGAGCGAAGGGGCGGCCCACTCCTATTTTGTTAACCATTTTCTTTGTTAATGAATTTCTCGATCTCCCCCAACAATATTACATCGTATCGCAATCCCCCCCTGGCACAATCTTCAAGACTTAAATCTTGCTGATATTGATAAACATGGTGCCTTGACTCACTGACTCCAATATGAAATATTGATGATCGGTGGATTATAGTTTCTGCAATCATTGATGTTGTTTGCTTCTTGGTCCCTGCCAATACCGATATGTGATTGCGATGAACTGTCCCAAGTCCCGATTGCAATTTTTTCTCCATACTTAGCCATTTTCCTCAATCAGCTAGGATTTCCAAGGGCAATCTTCTACATTCTCTAACTTTTGATCCGAGAACCCTTTCTTGGACTTCTATATACCACTGGAAATATTTTTCCAAGCATTATGCAATGGAGAGGATCTCATCAAGCTCTGATAACTTCTGTGGCTTAGGAAATGGCTTCAACTTCACTGTTCTCATGCATCTTGGATAACTGATCTTTTGCAAAGCAGTGAGTGAGCAATAAATGACAATAGATGTAACTCTACTACCCAAGGGTGTCTATAACTAGGGACATATTTCCAAGAAATATATCCAATGAGGATATGGTCACAATGGTAAGATGAGAAAACTTAGGTTTACCTGGGAAATGGGTAGAAACATGAAAGGTGCTTAATAATTTCATTATTATGTTAGAATATGAACATGGGTTAGGGTGCCTTAAGATATTTCAAATAATCGATGAGAGGCACCCTATAAATCATCAATGAAAATATGAACATATCCTTCATAATATTAATGAATATCTTCCAAATAGAATAAATATAATAGAATGAAGTACATTGATTGGTTGACATCCACTACAAATTATTCATTTTATCCCTAATCACAAGCTTGTTGAGAAATCTAGGGGCAACTAGATAGATTATATCTATTACTTTGATAACTGCTTGTGATATATTTTTACTTATATTATTCTTCAACTTGATTATTATTGTGTTATATTCATTAAACAACTACCAAACCATAAAGAACAATAAGACAAAGGACAAAATATAGGCGATCATCCAAGGCCAAAACCTCTCCAACTTGAGAGGAAAACCCACCAGAACTATTTCTCTTCTTATAAACCTTCAATTGAAAAATTCCAAGACCTTTGAACCTTGACCAAGACTCTCCAAGACCAAGTCGAACCTTTCTTCTAGGAACTTCTCCAAAAATGACTTCTAACAACTTCTTCTGCAATTTCAACCTCCCTAATGGATTCTTCTACAACTTTGACCTACCTAGAAAATTATTCTGCAACATCAACTTGCCTAGCAAATTCTTCTGCAACTTCGACCTGCCTAGAAAATTTTTCTGCAGCTTCATCTTGTATAGAAAATTCTTTCACAGAAACCCTAACCCTTGCATGTGTGAGAAATGCTTGTGTATTCTTTCTCCTTTCTTCTTTGCTTGGGTGGATTCTCTCTCCTAGATAATTCAACTTCTAGATAGCTCTACTTTCTGACCTGACTTCACTTCTACAACTCAGTTTATTTTTCTGCAATATGATCCCTAATGTCTTTGCACATGTGGAGAGTATTAGCCCAAAAAACAATCCTAAAAAAACTCGAATTTCTCTTCCTCCTTCATCCTTTTCATCTTCGCACTCCTTTTATTTTTTGTGATTGAACTTGAGTGTATGAAGTGTGTCCTCCAAGTGAGGCCGAGATATCCTTTATATAGGCTTCTCATTAGGTCGGATTGCTCCTTTTAGGCCAACTTAATAATCAATGTAGGCTAACTTGAATATTTAATCATGACTAGGTCTTGGAGGTTCTTTTCACTCAAATAAAATTTCTTTTACAATATGTAACATGCCCAAATGGGTCTTCAATACATGAAAATAACTTTCTTGACTTGTAGACTCAATGACAAGCCCTAGAAGCTCTCAATGGGAGCTTGACCTATAAAATAAGTTTCCTAGAGCATGAAGCCCATGCCTCAAGATCAAAAATAATAAATATACTTTTCTTATTTCATCAAATACATAAAATCATGATTACATATGTCATTATGAATACCTAACCTAGTTACATATTTCAACACTCCCTCTTAATTATTGAGGTATTCATAATACATACAAGGTACTTGGACATTTTAAATATGAAGATATCTCATAATAAGAGTCATATTGGTAACCCATGTGTTTAGCATCATATCATCCAACATTGTCACATAGCAAGGCCTTGACTAACAACTCTATCTCTCCACAAGATTATAGAACAATGCTGGTGAGACCAATGGCTTATAGACACCATCATCATTGTCTCTCAAGGAATATACCCCACCCGGGTGTTCAAAGGGTATGTCCTTCTAGGAATATTCTTATCTTGGATTCCCAATCCTCAAAGAATATTGGTACTCTACGACTACTATTATCTCAAATTCCTTATGACATCCTCAGAGAGTATCAGATGTTAGATGCTTACCCAATCCTCCATTATTTATTCCCAAGTGAAGACAAGAATGATGTGCCTATCTCTCCCTCTCAACTAGGGAGGATAAACCCATTCCTATCAAGGAATGTACCCATTCCCATAAAAGGATTGTACCCAAGATCCCTCTCAAACAAGGAATTTTCCAAGCTCCCTCTTAGCTAGGGACTTGATTTCAAGTTCCTTCTTAACCATAAACTTTCTTCTAGGCTCCCTCTTACCTACGGACATGTTTCCAACATTAGATATCTTTTCTTTGGTGGAGATCGTGTGACCTTTAATTGCTTGTATAGCTCCTTCATTTGATGTCATGAATTTTATCTTCATATTTTCTTTGTAGGGCATCAACCATCCATCACTTTCTTTCATAAACAATATTAGTCATGTCATCCTTTTGTTCATTGGAAAGTGATCTTCTAGTCAACATCTGGCTTTCCTTCAAACAACTACCTTTTCCGTGTCATGTTTCCTTTAGGATCTTCCATCCCACCTCATGAGTTCTAGTTGTAGGTGACATATAAAACTCTTTTTTTGATAGCCCTATATTAACCCATCCAAATGTTGTAGAAAAAACATAAATGAAAATCAAATAAAAATAACCTTTTTGTGATGGCCTTTCATCATGACATTTGTTTACTTGTACCATCAACATCCCACACATATATTGGAATATCTCCAAAATATCCAATGTCAAGGGTCTCATTCCTTTCCAGAGTTCATCAAAGTCTTTAAACCTTTTTCCATGAAGATGTCATGGTCAATTCTTCTAGTCATCATATGTTGACTTGCGTGACCATAGTTGCATATTTTCACAATCTCTTCTTTCTTTATTCAAATATTTCTTCCCAATAACTTCTATCATATTTCCTTTATCTTTGTTAACCACCTCATATTCCATATGAGGAAATATTATGTTGATTTCATCTTTGTGAATATGTGATATTTCCAATGTAAGAGATCCATTTTTCTTTGATCATGCTCATGATATAGCTCATTTACCCATGGAACTATATGATGACATGACTCAAATGCATACATACCTATTTCCTTATTTTGGACATATAGGCTTCTTTCAACAACTTCTTTCCTTTAATTGAAAGTGCTTCAACTATCTTGGCATGCCGCATTTCTCCATCATCATACCATCATTCATTCAAATAATGAATACCATCCAAAGTGGAATTCTTAGCGAGACATTTGCTTCTTCCAGGAGTTGAATTTTTCTAATGAAAATTCCAATGGAGGATCTTAATTATCCTCATCCTACAAATTTTCCTTTCCAATGATGTATGATGAGTTCTATACTAGATGAATTTCTTCTATCCATAAGTACTAATTATGTTTCCAATGAGGTTACCATGAGCTACTTACTTCTAATGATGACCATCATAGACTTCTATTTTAGATATATTTCAAGCTTCTTATGATGATTTCATGTACTCTTGCTTCAATTGTATGCCCTTATAATGCCATATCCTAAAATGATGCATCATATCATGCTTCTAGAGTTTCCTACCATTATAAATTTACAAAAATTGAAAAACATTTGGTGGAGAATATTATCTTAATCATAGTAGAGATCTTTCACTTCCTTCTTCTTTAATTTCTTCTTTTCATCTTCTTCCACTTCTTCAGTGATATGATCTTCTTCCCTTTCTCTTTTGTTGTTTCCCTTCTTGATACTTGGATAACCTCTCTTGTAGTGATCATATTCATGACATCCATATCAGTGGACCTTGTCCATATTATTCTAATTTTTCTAAGGACTAAACATTCCAAATTTTCCTTTATTTTTAGCCATGGCAGAAAATGCTTCTGCTTTCTCATTTTTTCCTACATCGATTTTTTCCTTCACCTTGGTTTCTTTAATTTTACATAGTGACCAAATTTCATTAAATGGGGTAGCTTCTTTCTTTCCATAGATGTTTGACGTAAAATTTCCCCATTCCTCTAGTAGTGCATTGAGCACTATGGTGGTAATTTCCCTATCAGACATTATTTCTCCCAACTCTTGTAGCTGGTCTCTAATTTCTAAAAACCTCATAAAGTATGAGGCTATTGCTTCTTATTTCGATAAATTAATATTGTAGAGTTCTTGTCTTAATGAGATCACTTCTCCTACAGTTCTTATAGAGAACAATTCTACAAGTTTTTCATATATTTCTTTTGATGTCTCCAACTTTAACACATATGGAATGAGGGGATCTTTGATGGATTCTAGGAGAATAGTTTGATACCTTAATTCCCCTTTCATGTACTTTACAAGAGCTTGATATTCTTCCTTTGGAGCTTTAGTGATTGAGCCCTTAACATGTTCCACGACTTCATTTTCTATGAGGATCAAATATGTTATCTTCTTCCATGCAAGAAAGTTTGATTCCCCAACCAACTTGTTTCTTTCCTTGCAAAATGAAATTTTGATAGATTCAGATGTGGAAATAAAGATACTTACTTGAGAAGATAATCCTTGATTAAAATATCTTCAATCTACTTCCTTCATGATTTTTATGATGATATTGATAGAAGATGTCTTCCTTCAAAAGTGGTCCTTAAAAGAGAGGGAGACCACCTTGATTCCTTGATGATGATGACAATTCCTTCTCCTTGATTTTTATTCAATATGAACTAATATGTATTTATTCTTTATTTGATTACATGTAGGGTATTTTTAGGTCCCCTTCGTTGAGGTGATGATTTTGATAGGTTCCCAAGAATGCTTCAAGTGTAGAATCCTTCTTTGAACAAACTAGGGTTTTTGAGGTCTTATTTAGAAACTTCCTTCTTCAAGATGATGGTGTAATCCTTTTCCTTGTGATGAGAGGCCCTTATTTATGATTGATGTTCTTTATGATCATCTAGTGTTCAAGCTCTTTAGTGTCCTTATTTAAGAAACCCTTCCTTGACTTGTCACCTTAGCTTTGAAACCATGTTGAGAAATCTAGGGGAAACTAGATAGATGATTTCTCTTACTTTGCTAATTGTGTGTGATATATTTTTACTTAAATTATTCTTCAACGTTATTATTATTATGTTCTCTTCATTAAATAACTACCAAACCATCAATAACAAATAAGACAAAGGACACAATATATAGGCACTCAGCTAGCGCCAAAAACTCTCCAATTTGAGAGGAAAACCCACCAAAATTCTTTCTTTTCTTATAGACCTTAAATTGAAAAATTCCAAGACCTTTGACCCTTGACCAAGACCCTCCAATACCAGGTCAAACCTTTTTTCTAGCAACCTTTTAAAAACCAACTTCCACCAGCTTCTTCTACAATTTCAACCTCCCCAATAGATTCTTCTGCAACTTTGACCTACCCAAAAAATTCTTCTACAACTTTGACCTGCACAGAAAATTTTTCCATAGAATCCCTAACCCTTGCATGTGTGAGAAATGCTAGTGTATTCTTTCTCCTTTCTTCTTCACTTGGGTGGATTCTCTCTCCTAGAGAATTCAACTTCCAAATAGATTTGCTTGATTTACTAACCTCACTTATGCAACTCAACTTCTTCTGCTGCAATAGAAGCCCTAATTTATTCATACATGTGGAGAATATTAGACAAGAAAAAAATCCCAAAAAAACTCAACTTTCTCTTCCTCCATCCTATTCTTCTTCGTACTCCTTTCTTTCTTGTGATCAAACTTGAGTGTATGAAGGGTGTCCTCCAAGTGAGGTCGAAATCTCATTTATATAGGCTTCTCATTGGGTCAAATTATCTCCTTTTAGGATGACTTGATCATGAATGTAGGTTGACTTGAATATTGCATCATGAATATGTATTGGATTGTCTTTTGGCTCAAATAAAATTTCTTTAACAATATGTAACATGCCCAAAGGGGTCTTCAATACATGACAATAACTTTCTTGATTTGTAGACTCGATGAAAAGCCCTAAAAGGCTTTTAATAGGAGCTTGACCTATAAAATAAATTTCCTTGAGCATGAAACCCATGCCTCAATATCGACAATAATAAATTTACTTTTCTTATTACATCAAATACATAAAATTATGGTTACATGTCATTATGAAGACCAAACTTAGTTACATATTTCAACAAAGCCAAGTGTAAGTCATTTTTAGCCATTACTTGACTTATACTACTAAAATTCCTTGGATCAATTCTAGTTCCAACCTATCCATTATAATCCATAATCTTAGGTACCCAAATCAGGGAAAAGGTTATTAGTGGCCAACTCTTACACATACTTGAATTTTGGTCTATCTATCTAACTGAATTAAAACTTAGTTTTCATAGACTCCAAAGGCATCTAGTTTTGATAAGATCTATTGAATGCACTATTCACATTGATAATTCCATTCTTGATAAGTAACTTATACAAGAAATAATGGATCTCATCTAAGTACTTTCTCACAACTTGGATTGGAGGGAATATCATATGAAATGGTTTCTAAACGAGAGCCTTATTTACAAAGAGTAACCTTTACAATTTAAAATAGTTTAGTAATCTCCCAAGTTTTCCATTACTCTGAAAAGTAAAGGTTTCATTTATTTTGACTTTGGTTAGAGTTGGTACATGGAATTGAATTTTCAGCCCTTTCTTTTTGGATTTCCTATTTAGTTGTGTCCCTCTCTAGATGCAATTACAAAGGGGGACTTAAACTTTTGTTATACCTCCACTATGAAAATAACCCACTTGGTGTATAAGGCTTAAGCTAACTGGAAGGAACCAATCATTCCAAACCTTTGAAATCATTTAGGTTGTAGGACATATCTTAAATCACTTTATGGAAAACCTTTCTCCCATATAGGTATGCCTAGAGAAAAACTTTCAGAAACTTCTCCAACAACAAATAGATTACAAAAAATAGATCCAAATAGAAAGAATAATTCACATGCATGGTATAAAATATTTGGAGCAAATCTAAAATTAGGATTTTAGTGACAAAGGATGAGTAATCCACTTGTTAACCTTATTGATTTTTATTGCAAAATAGCCTCCCATAAAACCTTAGGAGAGGTCTAGAAGGTAAAAAAAAATATAGATGCTTAAATATTGTACAAATTAAATCTAGGTCCAACCTTAAATGGAAATTCAATTCATAATATCATCTAAAGCAACTTTATAGAACTATTTCATGGGAATTTTGGAACCCAAACGATGAGGTCTTATTGAAAATGTGAATATTTCATATGATGTTTTCCAAAAATTCTTTATCTTTTATAATGCTGATAAAATACTCATCAAAATAATGATCACAAACTTCTTAGATATAATTCGAGATAAGAATATGAATACTTTTTATTAGATGAAAAGAAGTATAATAATGGAGGAGATGTCTAAGGGATTTACCTTCCATCACATATAGGGACAAATATAAGAGGAAAACTTTTGTAATCGATTTAACGAGACCAATTTCATTAGATTTGGATTTTAATAAACAAGACAATGGTAAAGTGTCCAAAAATAGTGTTTCCACAGCATACACAAAAATTTCCAAAACCTCCAAAACCTATGTCTTATAGCATGGTTAGGAAGTCTAATGGGAATTAAATGTACACTCAAACACCTGGCTTACTCCATGCCTTCAAATACTGGCACCAAATAGAAAGGATGGATCTCCCATGGAAGAATTCATCTTAATTTTCTTATATTTACTTCACATAATGAGATAGCTTTGTGAACTAGGGTTTGATAGCATAAGGGACTACAAAAAACCTAATGGCCACCATAGGAGGATGGCTGCCACCCCTTCCTACCACAATTTCATCCATGGAAGAGGTTAAGTAGTATATGCAAGCAATCTCAATTGGAAAATATCAATCGATAGGTAAATTTTCCAAGGAAAGAGATAAACAAGTTACAAGATCTAGAAATGGAAATGAAAATATGAAAGAGGGAATAAGCATGAATATAAACCAAAATTATATTTCATGCATTCATTAGGAAATAATCTCTTTGAAATACAAAATAGTCTCCTTAATATTTGTTGAAAGTATACATTACATGCAATACCATGCCCTCATTGGAAAATTTATGGCCATCTAGCCAATGGAATGCGATTTGGAGGGGTGGATTTAGAAATTTTGGCAACCAAAAGGTAATTTAGATATCAAACTAGGGTCAAAGCGGTTTTTTATTACAATAATCAATAACCTTGAAGATAAAGAAAGGGTTTTAGAAAATGGCCAATCTTTTTTAACTCTGTAGGGTTGTATGTTCATCTGTGAGAACATAGAATTTCTCCTAATAAAGAATACCTTTCAACAACATCCATATGGATGAGATTAAACTTTCCAACCAATAATTTCTAGGAAAAAGACATTTTAGAAGCTTTATGAAATTCCCTAGGATCCTTTGTCATGGTTTCAGAAGCAATAAAATAGAGTTCACATACCTCCTATACTTGCATTTTCACCTACATGAATATTTCAAAATACCTACTTGCCTCCACATGCCTTACTTACTAGGATAATGATGGGATTCATATGATTAAATATGAACATATTCCTTTCCATTGTTGTAGATGCCATGAATATGGCCACCTTTTTAGGGATTGTCTATTAAATATTTCCAAAAACCTTCCCAAGACTCAAGTCAATGAAGTGGAAATGAGTTATGATGGGCCCAACTTGTTGGTAGAGAATCTAGGCTTCTTGCAACAAATTAAAATTATTGATGGATTGCTAGGTAATGATCATTGGATCATCTAGGGTTATTTTAAAATAATAAAAATATAAAGGAGAAAAAATGAGGTCTACGAAGTGATGAGCCTTGAAATTACCATCTTTTGATGTCCTCTTTTCCTTATTTTTAATCCTCATTTATTAGTGACCTTGTATTAGTTTGTTCAATGCTCACATGTTGGAACTACACTTAAAGTGTTTTCCATTACATTTATTGGCATTTCATTATATTTCTAACTAACATTAGGAGAAGTAGTGGACTTTTTATTTACTTTTGAAGTGACAGCTAATGTATGGGAAAATTGTTGTAGGGATTTTATTTAAAGCTTTGCATGTTATGGATTCTTTAAATCGTGGTTGTTGCACGTCTCTTGCACATATAAAAGTTATTATTATGGTTTCTATGGTTACGTGGTTATCATGTGTTCAAAACAAGAATTATGGAATCAAACTTGTGGTCAGGGAAAATTTTAGGGGTTGCAAGTGGGTTAATTTTCCATGATTTCTCAAAAGAATGATTCACTAGTTTCTATTTTTTTCTAAAATTATTCACCTAAATTTTATAGTACACCATTATTTTACCTTAAAAATCACAAAAATATTATATAAGCTAATATAAAATCATTGGAAATCTAAATATTTCCACGAAAATACCACCAATTTTTTTACAATTTGCATATTAGGGAATAACAAGATTCACCAAGGTTTCTAAACTTTAAGGTGAACTTCCATCCTTAAAATTTTCCCTACTTGTGGTAGCCTACTAAGGAATCATATATGTAGTAGCCTACTATGAAATCAAACTCTGTAGCATCCTTGTATCGAATTAGGCCTATAGTAGCTTAGAACTCCCTAAATATCTAATATTTTTTGGTAACTATAATATCAATTAAAAGTATGGATTTAGGTGCATCAATTCATTAATTGATTATTTTGAGAATGGGAAGAATTATAATTGGTTTAAGTACTTCATAAGGAAATTTAAATATAAGTATAAATTTAACTCTTAAATATATATTGGAGTGTTGGGTTAAACATAGAGTATGCCATGAGGATCATTGTCAGGATATTTAGACATTTAGGATTTAGTTATGTTCAACTTCGTCTAATATGTATATTAGGTAAAAGTGTGTTTATTTAGTATGCATTAGTTGCATTGTGATCTATTGGCCATGATATGTTTTAGACATAGAGTAATATGACAAATCATATTCTCATTGATACTAATGGTTATTGATATGTGGCTTAGCACCCAATTTATCTATGATATCTATTTAAAGGGCATGGAAGATCATAGATAATGATCAATTGTGAGAACCCTAATGTAAAATATTTTTTCTACATTAATAAAATTTTCCTTAACTGGCCATGTTTGTATAGTGTATTTTTTATAATATGAGTCCCAAAATCACTTATGTTGTCGTTGCATGCATCCTACAAGAGGGTATACAAACAATAGAATATGTTAGTGATCAAATATGGACCAACAAAGAGTTGAATTGTATGAAAACAATGCATAAACAAAACTATAATGAAACTAAACTAAACAACTTGGAATAAGCAAATAAACAAAAAAAATCAACAAAGTAATGGGAAAAGGACCCACTTTATTGACTGCTAGTAGTAGAAGAGTTACAAATGGACTTTCAATAACATTTGAAGAGAGTCTTTTGAGAAATGGTGCTCAATAGATCTCAACAAGGATTTCCCCTTTTCAATCTCTATTGCAAGCTCTTTCTCTCTTAAAGAAGAAAATAATAGATTCTCTTAATGGTGGAATCCTCTTATCATTGGTATGATTGATTACTTTGGAGAAATTTTGGTAGCATAAGAATGTACCAACTATTCTTCCTCTTTGGATCTCCATGCTCTTGCATTTGTAGAAATTTTGAACACTTTCTCCTTCCTTTGTCTCATAATGAGATAGCTTAGCTCCTAAACAAAATGGGAGCTACCATACTCCCTCAATTAAGGATTATTTAACCTCAAGGATTGTTGGCTTAAGGGGGCCTGACCCAGGTTTAGAGTTATTCATGCCAGCTAACAAAACCCTAATTATTGGCCCTTTCGGCAACAACCTACATAGCGCAGGTTGCAGTCTCGCCCGAAGTAGTATTAGGAGATGCTAGAACTAAGTTTCTACATCCAAAGGCCTATGTGATAGTCTTCCTAAGGATCTTAAGATTCATATCTACCTTCAAGAAACCCTAACTCTTCTGATTGATCAACTACTATAAATCTATTCCAACAACTTCCAACTCTTTGCTAAGGTCTTAATTGTTATTAACATGCACAAAAGATATAGATCCACTACTTTCGCATAATAAACAAGAATTAATTCAAATAAGTCATAACAGGCTACAAAGATATACGAACTTTACTAAAATAGTAAAGAAGGGACATATGCACATATTCATCACAAATTAGTCTTTATTAAGTATAATCATTTAGATACAAACTTCTTATCCCCATGCACCCAGTTGCAGGGGCCCGCACACTCAGTTGCAGACTTACCAAGGTCTTCGTGCACTCAACTGCAGGAGCCTTCCCCTTTTGCCTAAATATAGGAAATAGAAATTTCCTGCCTTAGCACCTTTCCCTTACAATGATTATTCACCAAAAAGTTACCTTCTAAGACTCGCTATGACTCAACTACATATAGCCTTTTCATTTACAATACCATCGCCTTTGTACCATGGGCATGCCTCAAAACCATCTTATCACCTACCCATACAAGGGACTAATGCCCCTTTAACTCTTACTTAGCTTCGTGCTCCACTTCCACATTTCATGGAGACTTCACATTCTTTAACAAAAAATATTACAAAAATTGACTTAACTAACAAAAATTGACCCCAGGGACCCCATCCCAATGGGCCCCCAACACAAATATGGTGACTCGCCCTCAAGTCACTCAGCTGGCTTCTCCACTTTATTGCAAAGGTCACTGAACTCCAGCTTCAATACTTCAAGGTTCGTTGTGCTCTGGACTGTGGCCCGCTGCACTTCTTCGACCAAATTCTTTGTAGTTGGCCCCTCCATTGTGAGGCGCATTGTCCTTTATGTCTACTTGAGATTCTTCAACTTTTCTTGGATAGCTAGAGTAATCTGGATCACTTATTCTGTCCATGGTTGAATATGAACCATCAACACTCTTCTTTGTGTTGCAACTCCTCAACCTATGCCTGCAACAACTTCCCTTCTTGTAAGCATGAAAAGCACTGGACTGGCACTAGAGTGCACATAGTCACCCTGATCTCATCAACCTTCTGTTGTGCCTCTCTGATCCTTGTACCTAGCCACTGCAGGTTTGAGTCCTCCTACAAAGTGGTCCATAGCTCCATTGCGTTTTCAAAAAGACCATTGCATCCTAATACTGCATTATCCAAAGTAGACATGTGTTCTCCGATGGCTGCACCACACTGCTCCCTGACCTTTAGAGGAGTAGTTAGCTACAGTTTCAATTGCAGTTCCGAGATATTCATCCGAAATTCAAAAGTAACTTGACCTACCTCATCCTTAAACTGTCTCACTGCAGCAGCCAATTTCCAAATATTTGCTAAAGTTTCTGCATCCTCTAGAATATGTAGTTCTGGTACTGAATTATAGGCTTGTGTAATTGCTTCTTTGAGGCTTTGGCTTCACATTGCTAGCTATTTTTTTCCTTAAGAGACTGAGCCTTTTCTGCGAATATCTGCTCATTTTTCATTTTGACTTCGTTAATTACCGATAGTAAGCACTTCTCTTTGATCTGAAGCCCATCTAAGACCCCCTAATGAAGAGCGTGGAGGTTCTGAAGTGATAGTGTGACTAAATTCACACCCATGCCTTTGATCTTTCCGAGCTGAGCATTATCCTCTGCTAACTTTGTGTGTAATGTTCCTTCTGGCAAGGGAATGACTCTTAGGTCCAGAGTCCATTCTAATTCCATTATGCTCTCACTCGCTTTCTGTAGGCTCAATTGAACCCCACTCACTTGGCCCATGCTTTCTTGTAGATGACATGTCCGTATTTGTAGCTCGTGTAGATCTTTCTGCATGCTCCCGAGTGATTTCTAGAAATGCTACTCGAATTGTTTCCATAGTTCTATTGTTGTATCTCTGATGTTTTACCCAATTTCATCCAGGTCCCCCTCAGTGAACACCATTAGATTTTCATGTGCATGCTTGTCTGATTTTTACTTCTTCCAGGGTCTAGAATTCATATCCTTGGTCCACTTCTACATGAAGAGGGTGTTCATCTCCTCGCCATAACCTCCTTCCTTCTCCCCAAACCCTTCCTTATCCATAATATTCTGAGAAGAAGATGCCTCTACTTCAACTGCGTCCTCCTTTACAGTGCAATCCTTGTCAGAAACCTCTTTTGTAGTGCACTCTTAGTCAGTAGCTGCCTTAGCAACAACATCTTTCTTCTTCTGATCGGCTAATTCCCATGCTGCTGCTTGTGCTGCTTCTTTCCATTTTTGTGTAGCTATCGTATGTGTGGAGGAGCTATCTCCGCCTAAGTTGGTACCTGCACCAAGATATGTGGGTTGTTGCCACTCCCCTAGCCATGTCCCCGCAATCTCCTGTACATCATCCTCTGTAAATAAGTATGGAAACTTGTGCCATATCTTCTTAGGATCTCACATCGCGTGGATGTATATAGTATGAAAATCGGCCTTAAATTCTGCGTAGGCACGCAACTGCGCAAACAAGGTTGGAGACAACCTTGGCCTCTGACTGATCACCATGTGGAGTTCCATCTTGACTAGTATCAAGAAAAAAAAATTCTTCCGTGACCCTCTCCAGGTCCTTCATCGCCCATAGTGAAGCAAGCTTTTTGCCTCTAATAAATCCTCATCCTGTCGAGGGAACTGAAAATCCTCCGGAAGTCGCTATGCAACGAGTATAATCAATAGCAGGAGCCAGACATAGTGAAATGTGTTTCCATCATCCTATGCTTCACGACAATTTGCTAAGAACTCCTTGCGGAGGTAATGCGCCCAGTTGTACTGCACCACCTTTGTGCACTTTGCAGTGAATGAAGTTATTGGCACTGGAACATCATCTGCGTGACATTTTCACATTACCTTCCTGGCTAAAATCTTAGTGGAAAACTACACCGCTTGGTCTATAATAGAGTGGATAGACTATCCGTGCGACTTCTTGACCAGTTCAAACTCATTTTTCATTTTATTTGCAAGCTCCTTATTTCTTTTTCCTACAAACTCTTTGTCTACATCCACCCCTTAATAGGGAAATATCATAATTCTATGGATTAGCATGTCTATTATGGGGATGGGTTCACCTAACCACAAACACCCATCGTGCACAAGTGCAAGAAATTGGCACACACATACATTATTAATAACTGACCTGTGAAAGTGTGTCACACACAACAAATGTAGCAACCCAACCTGCCCGACCCCTTTTAACCATTCCATTGGTTCTAGCTTTGTGACACTAGTCTCTTCATTGTGAATCTTGGTCATGTACTTATTGGTGGCCAAATGCAGAAATTTTTCATGATCGGATAGATCCCAATCCTCCATTTTTAACACAGGGATACACGCTAAGAGCGCACCTTCAAATACCACTTCTTATGACAATAGTGGTGTAGAGATCATGAATTTCATGTTATCGAGATCCTTTGGAACCTTCTTTTTCCGCTTTCGTGGAGGGATATACACCGAGAGCCTAGTGAGAGACTCTCCCTCATCATCATCAAACTCTTCAGCTCCTTCGCAGAGTTCTTCTTCATCCAAATCTAAGGGTTCATGGGGCTACATGGACTTATCCTTTTTTCCTTTCTGCCTAACCTTTGTCAGAATCTTCTGCAGTCACTGCCTCACCGGTAAAACTTTGGGTTTCTTCTGCTTTTCCTTAGCAACATATGGCTTCGACCTAGGTGACCTTGACATAATAGGCACAAATGGTGTAGCTTCCATTGACGCAACTTCCGAGGCTTCCGCTTGAGAGACAGTGGCTTCAAAACTTATAGGTTTGGTAGACATTTATTCAAGGATAATCTCTTGATTCCAATCAGGCTATCTCACAAATTCCGAGCTTGAAAACGAATCCTCCCAAACCTGTCGATTCATAGAGTGAAAACAAGAGGGCTCATACACGATTTTTATAAGGAAAAGTGTTCTACAATAGACCAACATGAAAAATTTATAGGCGATTTTGAATTCAAATCCCATCGTTCTCTCCATTTTCTAATCATAAATGCATCTTTGGTAGCAGATCTCCAAATATTTTCACCATAAATGTCACCTACCTGCTCCTCCTAACAGGATTTTTGCTATCCAATGATGAACAGTGTCTTCAACGACTAGTTTTGGACCCAGTTGCACAACACCAACCCCCATGGTGCAGCTCATCCCTCGCATCTTCTTTTGTCGTAGATTCTTCTGTTGTACCCCTTGCGTCTATTGCGTAGCCCCCTTAATGAATTTTCCTTTTCTTCGGGCAATGTAGTTTATAGTCCTGCTCTCCCTTGTAGCTGCCTAGAGCGATAAGGCTGTCTTGCTACTAGGTAGTCATTGTACAGGGGCAGGATCCCTTGTATACAACTTCAACTGACTTTCATTCACCCTACCAGGGAACAATTCGCCATTAAGCTTCATGAGCTAAACTGCGCCAACATCTGTAATTTCCTTGATAATATATAGGCCCAACCAGTGCATTTGGAACTTGTCAGGAAACTTTGTGAACTCACTATCATATGGAAAAACTAAATTTTTCACCTTGAAAGTGTACAACTTAATATGCCTATAATGTCAGGCCTTCTCACATTCCTTTTGCACTTGCTAGTGAAATCCTTGCAAGAAACCGGTCTTCTTCCAAATCCATCAACTACATGATCCGTTCCTCCAAGGTCTCGTGATCTGCCATCTTTGTCAAAGCTGTAATGCATAGGCTTGGAAAAATATATTCCATGGGAATCACCACCTTGATCCCATAGACCAACCTAAACGGAGTTTGGCCTGTCAACTTCTTGCACATTGTCCTATATGCCCATAGGACCGTCAGGATGTGTACATCCCAATTGTTCCTCTTCGCATTACAAAACTTTGTCAAAGCATTCTCTAGAATCTTATTGAATGCTTCCACTCTACCATTGGATTGGGGATGATATGGCGTACGCTTTTGATGGTAAACCTGGAATTCTTTGAGCTTCACGCTGATTGTTTCATTTAGGAAATGTGTACCCCTATCACTCATCAATATCTTAGGGCACCCAAACCGTGTTAAGACGTATTCAAATAGGAACTTCATAGCTGTAGTAGCAATACAATCCTTCACCAATTGCACTTCTTCCCATCTGGTTAAGTATTCCATCACAGTAACGATGTACCACACACCTGTCTTCCTTCCTGGTGGTTTTATCGGACCTATAAAGTTAATTTCCCATTTGTTAAATACTTGTAATGAAACGTGAGGATTCAAGGGAAATTCATATCTTCGCAATGGCTTTCCCATCCTTTGACAAGCATCACATGCTTTACAAAATGCCTTATTATCTTTATGCATTGTCATCCACCATAACCCTGCACGTAAAATATTTTGTGCGGTGGCTTTACCTGCATAGTGTCCTCCCACCACTCCTCCATGTTCTTCAATGAGGATACTAGTGCATTCAAACTTCGGAACATATCAATGCAATATTTCATCTGTTCCCATCTTATACAAATGTCCTGCTATAATAGAAAAATCAGCTACATGGACCAGGAATTCCTTTTTTTGTTGAGTAGAATAGCCTTCCTGGGCTATTCTTGTGGTAAAAAATGGAATAATATCAGCAAAGTGGTCATCTGCAATGTGCATAGCAAAGGGTTGTGCATCGAGAAATCCTTCTTCCAAATTGGTTGGTTCTTCACCTATCTCGATTCGGCTTAAGTGATATAGTCTTGCATTCAACCATCTAGACTTCACTATTACTTCAAACTCATACTCCTGGAACAACAACAACCACCTACAGATCTCTCTCCTCCCCCCCCGAACACAGGCTTGTTGACCAAGTACTTGAGAGTGGAGTGTTGGTATACATCTTTAAATGTGCACCCAACAAATAATGTCAAAACTTTTGCCTCGCATAGACCATCACCAGCCCTTAGCGCTCTATAGTGGATAGTTCTTTTCGGCTTTTGAAAGTTTCCTACTTGCAAAGGCTATTGGATGATCAATATAACCTTTGCCAGGCTGGGTCAATACTGCACCCAGTGAAATACTTGAGGCATCTACATGCACATGGAATTCTTTCTTCCAATCTGAAAATACTAATATGGGTGCAATCACCATCTTGTCCTTTAACACTTCAAGACTTTGTTGGCACTCCTCATCCCAAAAAAATGTCACATCCTTCTTTAATGGTTTCTCCATCAGTGCATTTATCTAGGCATAAGACTTGATAAACTTCCTATAGTAGCCTATGTGGTCCAGCGTTGCGCATAGCTTCTTAACATCCTTGGGAGCTTCTAAATTCACAATCACTACTATCTTCACAGGGTCCAACATCAATCCCTGCTTACATACTACGTGGCCTAGCAAAATTCCGAAAGGCACACAATATATATATTTCTTCAAGTTCAGCACTATCTGGTATCTGCTACATGTATCCAGAATGAGGTGCAGACTTTCAACATCACACTTCACCAATCCGAACACAGTCCAATCATCAAAATATACCTCAAATGATTTATGAATAAACTCCTTGAACACCGTGATTACTACCTCGGAGAAGATAATGCGCGCGTTCTTCAGCCGGAATGGCATTACTTTATACTAAAAGCAACCCCACTCTATTGAAAAGGTTGTCTTGCTACGATCCTCCAATGCGATCTTTATTTGATGGTATCCTGAGAATCCATCAGTTAACGAATATGCCTCCTAGCCTCCAACATTCTCCAAGACTTCATCTATAAATGGTGTTGGAAATGGATCGTGAATGCATGCATCATTAATCTTTCTGAGATCTACGCATAACCTAATTTCACCTTGTTGTTTCTTTTCCTAGACAACCATTGGGCTCACCCAATCAGATTCTTCTAGTGGCTCAATAATTCCGGCCTCTAGCATTTTGTCTAGTTCTTTGTGCACCTTTTCTTTATACTTCAAATTGAGCTGATAAGGTCTCTGCTTTACGGGTTTTGTGTCAGGTTTCAAAGTAATTTTCATTATGCCCAAATCTCCTACAATACCCTTCAAATCCGATAACTTCATTAGGAATAGATCCTAGTATTCACGTAGTAGTTTGATCACGTTATCAATTGTATCTTCATCCCAATAGTCTCTTATCTTCGTGAGCTTAGGCTCTACATCAAATCCAATATTTACTTTCTTGGTCTTCAAGGGTTCTAATATATCAAGGTTCTATGCTTTGGGTCCCTCAACCTCACGCTCTCCCTCAGTCTTTGGAATGTTAATATTTCATGGATCCTCCTCTTCTTCTTCGGCCGTCACATTATAACACTCTAGCGCATGGCGCAATTGGGTATTCCAATTAAGTTGAGTCCATTCTATTAGCTCCTTAGGAATTTTTAAGATAACAACTTTTATCTCCTGGAGTGCTTCATCAATGCACTCAAACCCATCCTCAAAACTGAAGGTTAATAAGAAACTCTCTCGTAGAATATCCCATTCAGCCGTTCTGTGGTGCAGCTCTATTTATGGGTACCAATTCATAGGGATAGTGTCTAAGGTACGATAGAAAACATGTACCCACTCTGGTTGAGGTTCTTCACCCCAAGCTTTAGTCCATCGTGCCAGGTGTTCACGCGGGTCATCCTTCCCACTATACTTCTCATTCATCTATTTGTTAGCATACCCAAACCTAAGCTTTATCATCTTCTTATATTCCTTCCAGTCAATGAAGCCATCATTGTGCGTACCCCACCATCGGGTGGGCATAATGCACAGTGACAATTCAAGTTCCTGGAATTGATGTTCCTCGGGCACCTCCCTTTCAAACTCATCCAAAAATAGATTATCATCATTTAAGACATCATAATGTGGAATCTTTCTTACCTCCATAGATACACACCACATCAATTTGGACATCATATTGCAGTGCAACATAGATACTTCATGCAACTGATTCTTCTTCATCCGAGTCTGAAGTACATGAAATATCCCTATCCCACTTAATTCATCCATCGGTCGTAGGATTGATCCAATCTTCGTCTCGCGCATTGATCTTTTATATCTATTCTAGATCATCATCATCCTCCACAAATTTGTTAATAGGTTCAGTATAGCATGCTCCTTCAGCAAGGTCTAGTGGCACAATAACCCTGAGTGCTTTCCTCTCAAATTTCATCTTCCACTTCTTCAAATTAATCATTGCATCCATGCTAAAGGCCCAATCAATTCCTAGTAGCACAATATAAGGATTGTTGTCATCCACTATTTCAATTACTTCAAAATCATCCAAATCGCTTGCTTCTTCAATGTCTACCGTTACCCCATACAGGTGCCCCATAGGAATAATCTTCTACTAATTGGCCATGCGTAACTAAGTAGGAGACCATTGTAGCACACATCTCACCATCCTTTCCCAGGTCTGTTTAGGTAGCACGTTTGCATCAAAACCCAAATCCAAGATGACTTGATCCATTCCATACTCTCTTATTTGCATGGTTAGCCTCATCTCGCACCCTGTCCACTTCTTATGCTTACCTATTTTTCGCACAACATGTTGTTCTGAAGGAATCTTAATCTTACCCGTACAATTTTCTATTAGCTCTTGGAGCCCTTCTACTGCCTTCTTATCGCACAAAAACTTCATACAGGTCTTCAGGAAAGTGGCTAACATCGAGGGGTCTACATCCTGTGCTGCACTAATTTCAGGCAATTTCTCCTGGTTTCCTGAGGTGGAGGCCTCAACGAAGTTCTTCATGGTTTCCATGAAGGTATCTTTAGCTCTATTGAGGTCAAACCTGACTTCCTTTTCAGTAGCCTTGTGCACCCATCCTTTGGTTTCTGGCTGCTTCCCCTTATCTTCTCATGTGTCTGTACCATTGCGCGTTACGATATTGATGTTATGATATTCTTTACGAGATTCTTCCCTCATCATCTGGATATTCTGCACACGATGCTAGGTTTTCTTCTTATTTTCTTACATCTTTGCTATAAGTATCAGACAATCTTCTTTCACATGGTCGAACCATCTACAATATTGAGAAGATGGATGTGTTGGGTTCAATCAGTCACGTGCAAAATGTCTAGCTTCACCACAGCTATAACAAATATCTTGTTTGTGACCTCTATCGACCCCTCCTCCTCTTCCTCTTCCATGACCTTGAAATCCTCTGCGCGTTGCACTTGCGCTCTGATCCAGAGGCTGATTTTCTGCCTGCATTCAATAGGTAGGGGTTCTATCCATCATTAATTCATAACTTTGACAATGGCACTCGTCATGACTTACAGATTTGTAGAAATTGCAAAACAATTGTTGAGGGGTCTGTACAAACTTCTGTAGTAGGTGGCAATTTTCTGTCGCATGCTGTCCTGTAACCTAACAAATAATGCACCACAACAATTCTCATGCGCTCGGCCCAGCAGTATCTTTTGGCTTTACGGGGACAGCCAACCTCATCGTGATTTCCACATCTTCTGGTTACATCGTTATCTTCTGTTGTGATAATGGTAATCTTAGGGGAGGCAACAATGAAGCAATGTATGAATATTTGTGTTGTTCATATTAGCTTTTCAGATCAGGAATTTTAGCCTCTGATTGAAATCCCATGAGGATTCAACTACCATTTTTTGTATTTCCTTAAACTCTGTAACAGACTACACCTGAGACTTAGGCTTCTTAAAATCATTGTTCAATGCTTGTTGAGTCTCTCCCAATGTGGCGCCAAGTTTGTCTTAACAGTACTTGATATACCAAGTCATTGCCCTATCCTACAACACTATGACCAGTTGCAATTTCTTTAGATTATCATCAGTGATTTGTTGCACTGTCCACATAGCATTTCAAACAAACTAGAATTTCTTGGGGTCTTCTCTCCCTACCCCTTTTAAGATCGACATCTTCATTGTGTTTGCCATGTTGAATGGTGGAGGTGGAGGTGGAGATGGAGTGGACGGATGAGGTATCTGTGGGATACCCTGACTTACCAACTGGTGAGCTCCAGTATTGCAGCAATAATGCTGCAACTCGTGGGGCTCTCTTCTTTACTTTTATCAACCTAGTAGTTCGTAACAAACTTGGAAGCGACGGTGCTGTATCCACAAGTACTAGCTCTTACTGCGGGCTGTCACTTTATCAGCTGGCGCAAGTTCGCTAGGAGCTTAAGCCAACTTCTATGAGTTCTCAAAATAAGCTTTACTGTGATGGAAGAAAACTAATTCTACAGGGGCTATTCTACTTGCAGAAAGAGAATGAAAACTGAAATGGAATGCAAACCCTAGCAAACCCTAATTTTGGAAGAAAAGAGATGGAAACTATTGAAATGGGTGCCATTGATCACTGAAAAGGTAAATTATATTTATTCAAGCTATTTTTGAAGAGAAATGAGAAGAAATCATCTTTTTGGTATTTTTGAGTATTTTTATGTAGAATTATTATGCTTGTGATTTGACTATTTGTGACTGTGCAGGGGTTTGGTGGCGAAAGAAGATGGAGTTGGCTTTTGCAGATGGAGAGGAAGGTGTGAAGAGGTCCTAAGAAGTCCCTAGTACCCTTCTGGAGACTTCCATTGCGATCAGACTTTGAAAAATCACTCGCATAAACTTCTACAGGAGGCTGTAGGGGATCTACAGGAGTTTCTATAGGAGGATCTACAGGAAAAGGCTGAAAGTGGTTTTTGGAGGTTAGGAAGTGGGAAAATGATAGGAAAATGGGAATGAAGGTTGGATGAAGGTGTTGAAGGGTCTAGGACTCTATCAATAAGGATCAGGGAAGAGGAAGATGGTTGGATTTGTTTAAGGATCAAGAAAGAAACTTTACACAAAAACGCAGAAATTAGGGTAAGTTGGCGAAATGTGGCAAATGAGAGGGGAAATCTTGAGAGATGAACTGGTATAGGTTGTTCTATGGAGGAATGATAAGCTAGAATGTTCTGCAAGTGAGCTACACACTTATTTCTCAAAACCGACCCAAGCAAGAACCAAAAAACAAAGTTTTTTCTATTTTAACCTAAAATCTGACCTTAAAACAGTGAACTGCTGAACAGAACTTCATGAACAAAAAGTTATGTGAGAAAGCCATGGTAAATGAACAAGAAAAGATCTAAACATGTGAATCCAAACTAATATCAACTTCTCCAACTCCAAACATCACACTAGCAATTGCATGAAAGGCAAAGACTGTGTTTTTGGTGGCAGCAGTTGTGCATTGATCTTCAATTCATGGTCCCAAGGAGGGAGAAAGGAAATCAAGACCTACTAGTAGCCTTTTTGTATCTTTCACTATTACTACAACAAACTACTTAAGCAACTTGAAACAAGAGCAACTAATTTGACCATCAAAAGCAACCTATTTTACCAAAGCAAGATTTAACCTAAAACAACAAAAATCAACTTAAGAATGCAAGCAAAAAGCATATAAATACACAAAGGAGGTGTAGGAAAACTTGGGTTGGGCTCTAACCCAAGAGCTACAACCCTGTAGGAAAGATCAGTGCTAGTTCAAAACTAGATTCATCTTCATTGATAAAAAAATAATAGTTACATCACAAAATTGTCTGCAAAAAGAGCTCGAGAATGAGCTGAGTACAAGACTGCACTAAAGTGCGAAAATAGACTATCAAATGTCTAACCTACTAAGGCTTGAAGCCTTCTTATTGATACAAGTGGGGACTCCCAAGGAACTCGGCTGACTAAACTGAAGATAACAACTACTAGACTTGCTCGACTGCCCCTTTTGATCATCATTTTGGGCCTTTGTACTCCGAGATGCTGGTGGAAAACTTGAGGAAGGGGTAATTAATGCAGGAGACACCGTTCCTATAAGTCCTCAGCCATATTTCCTCGAATTTGGTTGCCAATATACTCATAAATGCTCGGTCCTTGTCCAAAAATGTCCAAAAATCTGCAATAAACACTCATTAGACTATGTGGAAAAGTGATTATCCCCATTCACTCTTTTGACATAAATATATTGAAAAACATACACAAAAATATTGAGAATGGTGAATTAAACGAAAATAATAGGCAGAATGAACCCATAAATTTAACCATTTCTGGGGCTCATCATCACCCTCCTATTGAATGGGTTGCTCATCCTCTGAGCAACTAATCCAGTTCTTCATCTTTGATAACTTTAATAGCCTCCCTGACATCCCAAGCCTCTGAGGTGATGTCCTCCTCCCTGTCATGAAAACATGCTTTTCTGTCCACTTCCTCCCATTGTTTTTGTTCTTCCTCCTCCTTAACCCCTTCTAATAGTCCTAACAGTAATCGGGGACTGAACTTAAGACCAATCTAGTTGGCCTTCAAGTTTTGCATTGATTGTTTATATAGGGGGACTCTCATCATAGCTTCCCTCATTCTGGTTGAGGAGTGATACTCCCTGATCTTCAGGCTATGTGACAGTGTATTCCACCTTCTCATGCAAGCATGGAGGCAGTCATCACCAAATAGTCTCTCCATATCTTCAAAATGGGCGATGGCCTGGGCTTGCCTATCCACATAGTCAGGAAGAACTTGAGGATTGGTTGCAAGGTGTTGATGGGCATAGATGAGAGCTGAGGGGTCTACTAGTTTGGCCCTTTTCATCAGGGGCTCACTTAGCTCTTTTATCATGATCTTCTAAATTTCCACTGCCCTCTTTCTTCATGGCTTAACCAAGAAGCCATAGCCATGAGCTGTAGGTCTCCCAATGCAGCATTTGGGTCCCATAAATTCATATCTAGAAGTGCCATATTATGAAGGTAAAATTATGCTAATTTGGCTTTATCCTTGGCTGCGCTATTGTCACATAAATGCATAAACTGATGATAATTTTGGAATGCGATTGTGCCCCTTTGGGCCAATGTTTTAATCTAGAAGTAGAGCCATTGGTCTCTGAGATATAGTGCATAGGATCTAGTTGGTTGTCTGCACTACAAGGCCTCCATTTCTCAGCTAGCCATGCAGGCCATCTGGGCTTCCTTTTCCTGCAACTGTTGTTTCAGCATCAGCACTTCAGCTGCTGCCTGAGATTATTTTTCTTGCTGCTGCTTTATCATCATTTCAACATTAGTCCGTGGCTCTTCCTCTTGTCGTTGTTTCTCTACTGCTTCATTGTTTGCTAGGGAA
The DNA here is from genome assembly GCA_000404065.3 of Pinus taeda. Taxonomy (NCBI): domain Eukaryota; kingdom Viridiplantae; phylum Streptophyta; class Pinopsida; order Pinales; family Pinaceae; genus Pinus; species Pinus taeda. The sequence goes on along the minus strand of APFE030422271.1, from coordinate 68,530 downwards.
CCTTCTTGCTGTTGTTTCCCTTCCAATATTGGCAACTTGTTTCCCCCTTGAGTTTCCTGTTGCTATAATTGTTTTTTCAGTAGTTCATTTTCTTCCTGTAGTTGGGCTCTTTTGATGCTTTCTATGTGCCTTACCATGCCCAACTCCCATCTCAATTCTCTCAACTTATCCTCCATGTGCCCTATATCTTCAACTCCTTTAGATTTAGCAATTTTCATCCAGGTGTGGGATCTGACCCTTTCGTTTTCTAATTCAAAGAACAGAGGCACAATGAATCTTTGTGGGATGATCCTCCCACCTTCTAGAAGATTGTAATAGGAGCCTAAATTAGGCTGAGGGCTTGGTTTAGGTTTTTCTTTGGTCTTGCCTTCCTCTTGTGATTGTTCTGCTACTTTTTCTTCTAATTTTTTAGTCTCTTTCAGCTTGGCCAATGTTTCCTGTAGAGAGGTTTGAGCTTCCTGTAGAACTACTTTGGAGTCCATCAATTTGATTCTTTCCTTCCAAGTGGAGGGTTTTGGACTCCCTCTCTCGTAGGTGATAGAGATCTTGGAGGGAGATTCCTCCTTATTCTCAGCGGGTGCATCCTCAATGATAATGGGTTCTTTGGATGGTGGCTAGGGCTTGTCCACCTTAATCCTGGTGCTCCTCCTGGCTTTGAAATACATATATGTTTGTCTTTTTCTTTTTCCCTTTTGTTTTTCTGGAGTGCTCAATGCAGCAAGCACAATTGCTATTTCCCTTGCCAATGTTTTAGGGGAAGTTTCTTTCTGCTGTTCTTTTCCTTCTTCTCTTGCAACTTTTCCTGTGTTTGCTATTTTTGCTTTTGCCTCTGCTATCTCTGGTGGTGTCTTCTCCTTTTCTTGCTGGGTCCCTGCCTTATGTGGCAATATTTTTCTGGACTTTCTTGGGCTTTTTCTTCCCAACTCTTTCTCTTTTCCTCTTCTCTGCTTTTGATGCCACCTTCTTTTCTACCTTAGGTTCAACTGTTGTTTTGTCAATTTTCTCTTCTTCTTCCTGTTTCTCCTCTGTTTTAATACTTTGTGTCTCCTCATGTATTTCCTTCTTAGTTTCCTCTTTCTGCTCCTCCTCGTCACTTCCAGATGAGCTAATGTCATTAGTCAAAGTTTTGATGTCATATTCTCTGAACATATTCCTGAAAATTTCCCAAGCTATGGGGATGGTGTATGTGTGTATGGCATCTTCCACCAATAATTTAATGAGGCCATGGTGGGCCAATTGGTTTGGGACCCCTGCATTCAAGTTGGTGCCCATTTTATCAAAGATTGGAGGAGGAAATATGGGAGTGAGTTTTCTGACTACAGGTAGGTCCATCCCATATCTCAATTCATGCAATAACCTGAAGTGATAACCATAAATTATATTAAACCTTCCTTCACAAGTGATATCTTTCATTCTTTGATAGCTGACTTCACTCCATGGAAGAGGTAAGCTTGTCCTTCTGATCCCATTTTTATCTTCTACGGGATGCTCCTCAGGCTTAAAAAATGTTTTTTTAGCAACTTGTCCCAATGTTTTTTCCTCCTTGCTCCAAGGGAGCCCAAGTGGAAGACCTGTGATTCTGCTGATAAAATCAGGTGTAAGATCTAGGGTCAGACCCCTGAAACTGACTGTAGCATGTGCTTTCAAATGGGGTCTTAAGGAAATAAAAAATTCTTCAGTCACCTCATCATCATATCCATGAATTCTTTCAAAGAAGGACATCTAGTTTGCCCTGGTGAAGAGGGCCACCACCTCGGGGTGCTCATGCAATTTGTTGGAGTTGAAAGGCTCCTTTCTCATAAAACCTCCTGGCATGGTGTTTAGTGTTTTCTAAAAGTGCTTAGGTGAGGAAAAAAACAACAATTTCAAAAATCAGAAACAGAGGGACAGTTGAGTTTTGTTTTTTCTGAAACCATAGGAGGAATTTCCCATGTGCTCCTTCTTCACAACACTAATCTGCAATTTTCCCTTTCTTCAAAGTGTTTCCAACCTAAAATTGCTTCTTGGTTTTTTGGAAGAAATCAATACTCTGGCAGAACAGGGACTATATAAAACAGTGGGTTTTTTTCACAGAGTAAGGAGACTTGCAATTTCATTTCCTTCCCAAGTTTGATTTCTATGATTGCATCCCTTTTTTTACAACAGAATGCGAGGAAGAAAAAGGCAGATTTCGAATGCAGAGAAGAAAACAGAGAGACAGTGTAGAATTCAGAAAAGATACATGAAGACTTTGAATTTCACTTTCCTTGCTTTTTTCACCCAATATTCTATTTTTAACCCACCACCTTATTTGGACATATCTTATGCAAAGCAGGTTTCCGAGCCTACCTCATTCCCAGCTCGAATTTGTCAAAAATTCTAATTTTGTTTGTTGCAAAGCTGCTCTCTGGCCTTCTTGTAGAAAGCTTCCTGTAGATGGTCTTCCTGCTCCTATAGAATGCAGTCGTGCTCCTGTAGAACCCGATAGGCAAGAGGGTTTTAAAAAAATAGAAGAAAACGATTGGTTCACTGTTCTGAAGGTGGTAGATGAGTACTGCAATCGAGAACGTCGCAAATGAAAATGAAACAAAGGGTGGTGGAGGCTTAGGCCGCACTGTACTTAACTGATGGCGTAATCCACGATGAGGAGGTGAGATGGCCAGATGGGTACATTATCCCCATCTAGACCATCGGTCGTACGCCAGTGTAATTATGATCCTTCATGTCACCTGACTGCCTCACCTCCCTTACTCCCGTTATACACCACCACCACTACCAGTTCCAAATGTTTTTCTCCTGAGTTGATATGCCACACATGCTGACTACGTATCTGATTGGTAGTTTGAATTGGACGAGGCTCATTTGAATTCCACGAGGGTGTGTGAATTGAATGAGGGTGGCCAGTTAACTGGCCATCGATTCCGTTTAATTGTAACCATTCCCATAGTTCATGTAGTTTTGAAATAATATTCATGCAATTGAGGAATAGGTTTAGCCACTTACCTACTTAGTCACTGCTATGCTATGCACGCTTCGGAATTTGGCACTTCATTTCCTCATTCTTGTTGCTGTTGGTGCTCTGCATGCTCAGCCTTCGGCTTATGCTAATGATAGTTCGCTTAGGCTCTGCTCCTCATATGTTGCATGCATCCTCGCTGTTGACCCTATCTCTGGAGTATGTTTTTCAAAGGATCAGCTACTACAGGAATCCTACAGCATTTCTTGTAGTTGCTTCTCCATTTGAAATTCAGGGTGATGCTTCAGCAATGCTAAAAATTGCTGAAGAGGGTCTCGAATGAGAAGAAATAGTAGCTGGAAGGTATCAGGTAAGAATAAGCAAAAAAACACTGCTACTTTATTTGTCAATTTTTTTGTGTTTATAAAATGAAAGCAACAGAATTTATGTATTTTATCTATGCAGGGAAAGAAAAAAACGAGTGGAAATGTGGGTGTACAAGGATGAAATGGAGAGTTAGGTGGATGGATGGTGGTAGGGAGATTCACAGGCCTTTTAGACAAATTTCTAACCCTTGAGTTTTTCGCTAAACTTGATTTTGGCCCTTTCTGTAGTTTCTATAGGATCCTCTTGTAGAATACACAGAGTTTCCTGTAGGATGCGAAATTTTCAGAACAAATAAGACAGAGGCCTAGAAAAGGATAACGGTGATGGAGGGATGGACTATGAAGGGTGCATGTAGCCTGGCCATGTTTTTTATCTTGTGCAACCCTCCTGCAACGTGCAATTCATCCAAAAGAAGTTAGGTTTTTTTTTTTTTTGAGATAGCTGGGGTGCCTCTAGGAGGTTTTCACCCTCACCGCCTACCCTGGCTGCCTCCAAGAGTTTTTCACCCAGGGATCTTTTATTCCTTTTTCTGTCTTTTCTCTTTTTTTTTCTGTTTTTTTTTTTTTTTTTTTTTTTTTTTTTTTTTTTTTTTTTTTTTTGCTGAGGGTGTGGGTGGAGTGGAGATAGGGACCTGCTCCACTAACAACACTGTTTTTCCCAGATTCTCAATGAACTCTTGCTTAGAAAGGGGCTTCCTATAGATCTTCAATCTATTCCCATTGACGAGCATGGGGATGGCTTCTTCATCTATGGTCTGGATAAGGAATGAATCATTGCCATTGCATTTTTCTACTGTATATGGTCCCAGCCATCTTATCTTTAGTTTCCCCTTGAAATATTTGTATCTTGAATCATACAGCAGCACCCAATCTCCTTGCTGGAATTGTTTTTCATTGAGGTGTCTTTCATGCCATACGTTTCTTTGAAGTTGGACTACCTCTGAGTGGCATAGGGCCTGCATTCTCTGTTCATCGAGTCCGTTTAGCTAAAGCAGTCTTTCCTTTTGTGCATGGATGAGATCTAGGTCCAGTTGAGTTTCCATCCTTAATGTGTTATATTCAAATTCTATTGACAGCAGAGCTTTCTTCCCGTAGACTAGCTCATAGGGTGTAAACTTTGTGGTGGTTTTCCAAGTGGTGTTATAGGCCCTGGTGGCCTCAACCAATCGATTTGCCCAACCTTTTCTGCTATTGCTCACTACCTTAGTCAAAATCCCTTCCAAAGCTCTATTGGTGACTTCCACCTGTCCATTTGCTTGTGGATGATAAGGGGTGGAAGTTTTGTGCTTAATCTTGTGGTGTGTGAGCAGATCTTCAACCAAACTGGAGGTAAACTGACTCCCTTGATCTGTGACTAACTCTCTTGGATAGCCAAACTTGTAGAAGATATTTTCCCTCAAAAACTCAGCTACTTTTTCTTCTGTTGCTTCTTTGATCACCTTTATCTCTGCCCATTTTGTTAGATAATCGGTACACACAATGATGTAAGATTTATGTTTTGAATGAGGGTTGATAGGACCCATAAAGTCCATGCCCCACTTTTCAAATGGCTTGAAAGTCACTTGAGGTTGCAAGGGCATCTCATCCCTTGGAGTAGGTTTTCCCATCCTTTGACATCAGCCACAATGGCTGATATATCTTTTGACATCTTGATGAAGAGTGGGCCAATAATATCCTACCTACAAAATTTTGAAGGTAGTCCTCTTTGCTGCAAAGTGGCTCCCACAAGGCCCATCATGATAGGTTAGGAGGATGTCAAAAACTTCCTCCTCCCTGACACATCTCCTCAAAATCTGATTTGGGCCAAGTTTAAAAAGATTGCCCCCAATCCAAGTGAATGGGGCACTTTTCCTCACGATATTGCTTTTCTCTTTTGAGGACAGGTGTGGTGGAAAATATGTTGAAACCAAATAATTTGCTATATCAGCAAACCATGGAGAGAGTACTGAAATATCAAATAGGTGTTCATCTAGCATTTGATCATCCACCATTCTTTCTTCACCTGTAGGAAGATCTAGTCTAGATAGAAAATCAGCAACAACATTTTCCTTACCTGGCTTATCAACAATAGTCAAATCAAATTGCTACAATAAAAGTAACCATCTAATGATACAAGCATTTACATTTGATTTATTCATCGAATACCTAATTACAACATGATCAGTGTGTATGAATGTTTGGCATCCAGTGATGTAGTGTCTGAACTTGTTTAGGGAATGGACTACAGCTAGTAGCTCATTTTTGGTTACAGTGTAGTTTAACTCTACCTTGGATAGGTTTTTACTGACAAAATATATGGCATAAGGCAGCTTCTCTTCAACTTGCCCTAAGGCTACTCCTATCGCTTTGTTCGAGGCATATGTGTGAATGTGGAAAGGTACGGCCCAGTTTGGACCTCGCAAGATTGGGGTAGTTACCAACTTACCTTTCAAGGCATCTAGAGCCTCTTGATAGTTGCCAGTCCATAAAAACTCAACATCTTTCCCCAAAAGACCAAACAATGGAGAGGCTAGCTTACTAGAATCCTTAATGATTTTTCTATAATACCCTGCTAAGCCTAAAAAACTCTAAACATCTCTTACCTTTTGAGGAGGTGGGACCCTTTGGATAGCAATCTTGTTGGGATCCACCTGTAATCCTTGCTGAGAAATTGTATGACCTAGCACGGTACCTTCAATCATCAGGAATTCACATTTTTCAGGACTGAGGGATAGGTTCATTTCAATAAACTTGGCTAAAACTTTTCCCAGGTTAGTCAGAGCTTCCTGGAAGTTAGAACCATAAGGGGTAAAGTCATCCATATAGATCTCCATGGAATCATGAACCAGTTCAGCAAATATGCTCAATACCGCTCTCTGGAAAGTGGCGGGAGCATTGCACAACCCAAAAGGAAGGACACGGTAGGAAAAAGTACCCCATGGACAAGTGAAAGTGGTCTTATTTTGGTCTTCCGGGATGATTTGGATTTGGTTGTACCTGCTAAACCCATCTATGAAGGAGAAGAACTTCTTCCCTGCCAGGCTATCTAACACTTGATCTATGAAAGGCAAAGGGAAATGGTCCTTCTCGGTGGCCTTGTTTAGTTCCCGATAATCTACACAGATTCTCCACTTCCCATTTTGCTTTGGCGCTAGCACCAAAGGAGAAACCCATTTGCTGTTAGAGATGGGGTAGATGAATCTTGCATCCAACAACTTTTGTAGTTCTTCTTTGACAATGTCCTTAAGGGCTGGATTCATCATCCTTTAAGGCTGCCTAACTGGTTTACAATCTTCTTTAATGTAAATGTGATGAGTATAGATTGAAGGGTGGACTCCCTTCATCTCCTTATAGCTCCACGCAAAAGCATCTAAGTGATTCTTCAATAAGCTACACAGTTCTTTCTCCTAAGAGGTGTATAGGGATGAGTTGATCTTTAGAGTTTTTTCTAGGCCAAATTCCACATTCTTAACTCAGAGGGAGGTCAGATCAGCCACACAGAGATCAACTAAAGGATTAGCTTGGGTTTCTTCCACCAGCTCTTCTAAGGGCAACACACTGGGAGGTGGATTCTGAATCAAGTTCTCAATAAGGTCATTTTTGGTTTGTGGACTCTCCATGGTAGCTTCTATTGTACACTGGTGTAGAATAGACTTCATCCTCATCTTCCTCCTCCAACCAGAGAGGTAAATCATGTTCTAGCAGAGGTTGGGCAAGAGGATAGAGGACTAGCTATTTGGACATATGCTCATTCTTGATTGTCATGTTCCCAGCTCGACAACTAATGTAGGCATCTGCAGTAGCCAACCGAGGTCTTCCCAGAATGAGAGGATACCCAGTGAGCTTTGCCTTTGGCTGGAGAACTAGAAAATTAGTAGGGTACTCCCAGGAATCAATAGAGACCATAACAACTTCCACAATCCCCTCAGGGGTCACGGTGGAGCGGTCTGCTAACTACAATACTATTGAGGTCTTGTTTAGGGAACCCTGAAGGTTGAGTTTGAGCATAGTGTCCCTGGTCATCACATTAATGGCAGCCCCTAAATCAATCAAGGTATGGGGGATTATGGTGCCATTGATGTGGACATCGACTACAGGACTCCCAGGATCTAGATATTTCGGACAAATTATCTACTCCAACATCAGGTCGGACAATTGTCCTATGGCATTGATAGTTGGGGCATCTCTCTTTTGCCTGCTGGGGTGTCTGAAGCAATTCTCCTTGATCATATTGTTGTATATAGGCACATCCTTTATGGCTTGGAGAAGTGGTATTTTTACACATAACTGTTTCAGTTCTCCCAGGAGTTCAGTTTCTTCTAGGGTCGGTTGTGTGGTTCCAGTTAGTCTCTCAGGAAAGGGTGGAATGACTTTGGGTTCACTTCCCTATTTTTCTTCCTCATCCTCCTTAAGAGGAGGTTGGCTATCTAGGATAACCTTCCTAGATCGTAGGTTAATCTCTTGAATCTCCACAACATAGGTTGGGCATGATGTTTCTCCACTATATACCTGTTGGGCCTGTCTGTTGTTGCGGTTTGGGTTCAGTTGAGTAGGTATTTGGGGTTGTCTTGGAGGAGCAAGAGGTAATGGTTGTGGTTGAGCAAGTGGTGGAGGCAAAAGAGTGGGAGGGAGTTATATTGGGGCCTCCACCCCTAATGAGGTGCATTCCACTGAGGCTGTGGCTGAGCATAAGGATGAAACGAGTGAGCAACTGCAGGAGCCTGGTATTGAGGAGGATATGACCAAGGAGGGGGTGTGGGCTAGAAAGGATGAGCACGGGGATCCAAAGAAGGCATGGAAGTGGCTTGATTGGGGTTGTAATATCTCTGGGATGTCCCTTGCACTCCCTACTAGTAAGGTCTGGGTCCATGTGGCCTCTTTTGGTTCAAGAAATAGAGTGGTTTAGTGGCCCCTTCAACCCCCTGATATACAGCTTTGATTCCAGGCAAGGAAGGGCACTGACTCATTAGATGGTCTTGTTCACAGACTACACACACTTCTATAGAGTGCGGTGGACATTTGTTCCTAGGATTCTTTCTCGTGCACCTGGGACAAAATATGGCCAAAGCCCTCTCGGATTCCTCTTGTTTCCTTTTGATATGCAAAGTATCCATTTGCATGGCAAGAGTCTGCCTCACCTCGCTCATGAAATCTTCTAGCCAATTCTCAAGTTCGTTTCTAGGGGATGAACTGGATGAGGATGTACTAGTTAAAGGTTGACTTCCCCTACCTCTCTTCCTAGCTGACCTGGAATGGTTTCTAAACACAGTCTTTATGTCATCATAAGGTAGTTGATAGATGTCTCCCCTAGCCAACAAATGGAGGGTATCTAGAAGGTCTTTAGGGACTCTTCTAAGTAGAACCAACTTTAGAGATTCAGGGTCAACTATGCACCTAGCCCTTTTATAACCGAGTTGAAACCTCTCTTCATAGTCTTCTAAAGATTCTTCACTACCCATGGTCATTCAGAAGATTTCTTCCTTGGTTTCCTTTGACCTACAATAGTGCCGATATTTATTGTTAAAGGCTTGCTGCATCTGAGCCCAAGTTGTGATACTGTTCCCAGGTAACCCCATGAACCAGCGCAAGGCTGCATCCTTGAGGGTAGAAGGAAACAGTTTCAACTTCTGCTCATCTTCTGCATAGTCATAGGTTCGATAGAGAACAAAAAATTCAAACAAGAAAGTAATTCAAGATCTTCGGTAGTCAGTCCATGGAAGTGAGGTAAGGTTGAAGGACTTATGTTTTTCATTTTTGTGTCCCCATTGGTCTCCCAGATAGGAAAGGCACCTTCTATTCTTTCCCCATTCCCTCTAACGTTTCTATTTTCAGCCATGGTCTCAGGAGGAATGGTTTCTTGCTCTTCTTCTGCTATAGGATCTTCGTATATCTCTGGAGGTTCACTTATAGGATATTCTAGAGCACTACCACCAAAGAAGAGAGAAGGGTGACTCAGTGATCTGTTGGGGGTGTTGGGTAGGAATTTTCTGGAGTTGTCTCTATTCCTACGAGGCATGAAAGGAAATCTCTTTTTTGGGTGATTTTTGTGTTTCTTTTTCTCCTTGTACCTGCAAAAACTGATGGATTGAACAGAAAATTGCAACTAGCTAAAATAAACCTTGCTGAAATGAAAATTGCAGAATTGAAATGAAAGCAAGAGATGACTAACCTACTTTGCTAAAATGAAATTGCAGAATTGAAATGAAAGCAAGAGATAACTAATCTACTTTGCTGAAATGAAATTGTAGAATTGAAATGAAAGCAAGAAATGTCTAATCTACTTTTGCTGAAATGAAATTGCAGAATTGAAATGAAAGTAGGAAATGTCTAATCTACTTTTGCTGAAATGAAATTGCATAATTGAAATGAAACAACTACTCTACTCTTGCTGAAATAAACTACTTAGCAGAATGTTGTAGTAGAAAATAGAAGAAAAGCAGTAATCACAAAATACTCTGACACTTCCCCGGCAACGACGCCAAAAAGATTGGTGAGCTTCAGTATTGTAGCAATAATGTTGCAACTCCTGGGGCTCCCTTCTTTATTTTTATCAACCCAGTAGTTCGTAACAAACTTGGAAGCGACGATGATGTATGCACAAGTACTAACTCTTACTGCAGGTTGTCACTTGATCAGTTGGCACGAGTTCACTAGGAGCTTAAGCCAACTTCTATGAGTTCTCAGAAGAAGCTTTACTGTGATGGAAGAAAACTAATTCTACAGGGGCTATTCTACTTGTAGAAAGAGAATGAAAACTGAAATGGAATGCAAACCCTAGCAAACCCTAATTTTACAAGAAAAGAGATGGAAACTACTAAAATGGGTGCCATTGACTACTGAAAAGGTAAATTATATTTATTCAAGCTATTTCTGAAGAGAAATGAGAAGAAATAATCTTTTTGGTATTTTTGATTTTTTTATGTAGAATTATTATGCTTGTGATTTTACTATTTGTGACTGTGCAGGGGTTTGGTGGCAAAGGAAGATGGATTTGGCTTTTGCAGATGGAGAGGAAGGTGTGAAGAGGTCCTAAGAAGTCCCTAGTACCCTTCTAGAGACTTCCATTGTGATCAGACTTCAAAAAATCACTCGCATGAACTTCTATAGGACGCTGCAAGGGATCTACAGGAGGATCTACAAGAAGAGGCTAAAAGTGGTTTTTGGAGGTTGGAAAGTGAGAAAATGATGGGTTAAGGGGAATGAAGGCTAAATGAAAGTGTTGAAGGGTCTAAGACTCTGTCAATGAGGATTAGGGAAGAAGAAGATGGTTGGATTTGTTCAAGGATCAAGAAAGCAACTTTGCACAAAGACGCAGAAATTAGGGTAAGTTGGCAAAATGTGGCAAATTAGAGGGGAAATCTTGAGAGATGAACTGATACAAGTTGTGCTATGGAGGAATGATAAGCTGGAATGTTTTGCAAGTGAGATGCACACTTATTACTCAAAATTGACCCAAGTAAGAACTGAAAAATAGAGTTTTGTCTATTTTAACCTAAAATCTGACCTAATAATAGTGAACTACCGAACATAACTTCATGAATAGAAAGTTATATGAGAAAGCCATGGTAAATGAACAAGAAAATATCTAAACATGTGAATCCAAGCTAATATCAACTTCTCCAACTCCAAACATCACACTAGCAATTGCGTGAAAGGTAAAGATTGTGTTTTTGGTGGCAGTAGTAGTGCCTTGATCTTCAATTCATGGTCCCAAGGAGGGAGAAAGGAAATCAAGACCTACTGGTAGCCATTTTGGATCTTTCTCTATTACTATAGAAACTACTGAAGCAACTTGAAGCAAGAACAACTAATTTAACCATCAAAAGCGACCTATTTTACCAAAGCAAGATTTAACCTAAAACAACAGAAATCAACTTAAGAATGCAAGAAAAAATCATATAAATTCACAAAGGAGGTGCTAGGAAACTTGGGTTGGGCCCTAACCCAAGATCTACAGCCGTCTAGAAAAGATTAGTGTTGGTTCAAAACTGGATTCATCTTCATTGATTAAAAAATAATAATTACATCACAAAATTGTCTGCAAAAAGAGCTCAAGAATGAGCTGAGTACAAGACTGCACTAAAGTGCAAAAATAGAATATCAAATGGCTAACCTACTGAGGCTTGAATCCATCTTATTTATACAAGTGGGTACTCCTAACAATCCTCCTAAACTTAAGGAACTCAGCTGACTAAACTGAAGATAACAACAACTTTACTAGACTTGCTTGGCTGCTCCTTTTGACCATCATTGTGGACCTTTGTACTATGAGCTGTTGGTGGAAAACTCAAGGAAGGGTTCATTAATGTAAGAGATACCCTTCCTATAAGTCCTCAGCCCTGTTTCCTCAAATTTGGCTGCCAATGTGCTCATAAATCGTCGGTCCTTGTCCAAAAATGTCCAAAAATCTGCAATAAACACTCATTAGACTATGTGGCAAAGTGACTATCCCCATTCACTCTTTTGACATAAATATATTCAAAAACATACACAAAAATATTGAGATTGGTGAATTAAACAAAAATAATAGGTAGAATGAACCCATAAAGTTACCCATTTCTGAGGCTCATCACCAACTGTAGCTCAGTTCGCAGTGTATTCAAAATAGTTCCTTCATTGTTTCTTGAAGAGGATCCCAATAGCAAACTATATTCAGAGCCTGATTCTCCATTCCTTCTAAAGGGTTTTCTGCTTCACGCAGTCCCAAACATCAAGATAATGGCATAACCCGTTTTTCACACAACAACATCTTAATCCATGTTTTCAGATATTTTAAATACTTACATCACGGTCCCTTGAAGAGCCTGCGCTCTGCTTCGCTATAGCTGATGGATGTATCAATCAAGAGCTCAGTGACGAATCATCCTATGATACGATCAAGCCAGTGATAAACAACCTATGTGATGTTATTTTCTGAAGCTTCCAATTGCCTCATCATCTCTAGTGTCCACGCAATAGGGCCATCAAATCTCCATGTACCATAATTGTCTGCTAATCTAGACAACCACTCGTACAATTTGCAAGGGAAGAAACATAAAAAGTTGTCAGTTTCATCTGAGTATAGGTATCTATTCAACCACTGTTCCTTAGATAACCACAGGTTTTTGTTCTCCTGAGTTGTGAACGTGTGTTCCTTCTGATAAATCCACTTCTCAATTTCTTTCTTAGTAGGAAACCACTTATTCGGCATCACACATCCCTCAAATTGATACTGGTCCTGGAAACAAAACCATTTGTTGGCTTGAGGGGACCTGACCTAGGTTCAGAGTTATTCATGCCAACCAACAAAACCTTCACTGCTGGCCCTTTTGACAACAAGCAATGTAGGATAGGTTGCAGTCTCACTTGAAGCAGTATTGGGGGATGCTAGAACTAGGCTTCTACATCCAGAGGCCTATGTGATGGTCTTCCTAAAGATCTCAAGATTCAGATCTACCTTCGCACCCTAACTCTTCTGATTGATCAAATACTATAAATCTATTCCAATAGATTCCAACTCTTTGCGAAGGTCTTAAATTGTTATTAACATGCATAAAAGATACAGATCCACTACTTTCAGATAATAAACAACCATTAATTCACATAAGTCATAACAGGTCGCAGAGATATACAAACTTAATTGAAACAATAAACAAGGAACAAATGCACAGATTCGGCTCAAAAAAATATTTATTAAGTATAATCGTTCAGATATAGACTTCTTACCCTTGCACACCCAGTTGCAGGGGCTAGCGCACTGAGTTGTGGACTTACCAAGGTCTCCACGCACTCAGCTGTAGGAGCCTTCCCCTTTCACCTAAGTGTAGGAAACAAACCTTTCCTGCCTTAGCACCTTGCCCTTACAATGATTCTTCACCAAAAATTTACTTTCTAAGACTTGCTATGAATCAACTATATATATCCTTTTCATTACAATACCATGCCCCACGGACTATGGGCGAGTCTCAAAACCATCCTATCACCTACCCATACAAGGGACTAATGCCCCTTTGACTCTTACTTATGTTCACGCTCCACTTCCACATTTTGCAAATACTTTACATTATTTAACAAAAACTATTACAAAAATTTTCTTAACTGACAAAAATTGACCCCAGGGACCCCATTCCAACAAGTCTCAAATGGTCTGTTTTGTCATGTCAGGGATTGAGTCTTCCTCAAGAAAATGTGTCCCCTGAGGTTCTGATTATGATTTTTGTAACCCTTGTGGATATTCAAGAAAAATTTGTGAGGGTGTATTAAAAAGTCTTTAGAGCACCTGCAAGGGTTGATTTTTTAAACCAACTTTAGGAAAACCTATTAATTTTTTCCTTTCATAATGTTTTCAGCTAAAAAAGTGTCCTTTATACATTTTTCTTACTAACTCCGAGTTCCATCTACTATGTACAAGTGAGTGTACCATTTTTTCATAATAACTACTTCCCCCTAATGTATGAGGTTAGGAGCAAGCGTATAGCCAAAATACGTCATGTATTGTTGTTCCTGACAAGGAGTCCTCCTGACTTTTAGAGACAAAAACTTGTTAAGGAGATGATTAGGGGAAAAAACCTTTACTGAGAATTCAAATAAAACAATTCTCAGAAGAAATATTGATACAGAATTGTTTATATGAGGTGGGCATGTCCCATGCTCATTATAATAACTATGACTAAGATATTACAAATACGCAGGAAAAATCCTATCAAATCAACATTGAAGTGGCTTATGTGCTGCCAACTGAAGAAGATAACTTCTTTCACCCTCATGGCTGTCTCTATTAAATAGGGTAACCTGAGTGCTCCCATGCCTTAGATACAAAGAACTTCTAAAGGAGGTGTGATATGAATGCATGGGTCTTTGACTAAATGAGAGAAATGCAATGGTATTAAAGTATGATATACCACTAAAGTGAAAAATTATGTTGTTTTTGAACATTGGGGGGATCAATGAAATCAATGAGAAATGAGGGTTCCCAATGTTCCAACCAATATTGTCCAAAAAGGTGTGGAGCAACCAAGCTACTGCTTCAATTCTAGAATATGAGTGTTGGAGTCAACAAAAACAAAGAATTGACTATATAGTAAATGGTTCCAAGAAATCCCTATATAGCTAAGGTAGGTATTGTAATATGATGGGTCAAAGGTGTCGTAACATATATTGACAATATAGGAGGGATATTTAAAACCTCCCAAAGTTAGAGCTATATTGTGAGGGGCAATAGTAAAACAAAACTCTAAGGGATAGGCTCCTAGGGTTGGGAGGACGTCGAGAGGAGGTAAATACATGTTTTGATTGTCATGGTGGATGAATGAACAAATGGTTATCAATGATGTAGGTATGAGGTGATAAAAATGTGGACTCCACTTAAGGGTGACTAGGGACTGGTACTGGGTAAATGACACAAAAAGGTGAGTGAGAACCCTTTTCCAAAAGAATATTTGTATACTTGCCAAAAGAATTTTAAAAGTTTTTTTGGATGTAAAAATAAAAATACAAGTGCCCCATGTTGGAATTATGGTTAATATGTTGTCCTCAATGGCAACCTGCATGTAAAATATGTCATTGACGTCAATTATGATATGTTTTCCTTGATAAGTATAAAACTATTGTAGATGACATGAATATTGGTATAACTATTGTGGAAATGAGGAATTGTATTGGCAACCTTGTCACATGTTTAATTTGAGAAAATATGAAAAAGTGAAGTTGGAAAAATAAATTCGACCTATGTGAAGAAAAATCACATACATATGCAAGTTTAATGAGCAAGAGTCACGTATGTTCCCTAACCATGGAAAATAAAAAACCATGATCTTTTCCCATAATAATATCCCATAGTTTTGTTATAGAAATGGATATTTGATATCGTTAGACAATTACTAACAACAAACCCAAGGTATTTTCTTGTGCTATTGGCAAGACAAATAGCTATAAAAGGAGAAGGAAATCAAGGAGTTGAGTGTGCATTCGATAAGTTATGCATATATGTATATGATCTGGAATAGGTGTGCACCAGGAAGCAAGGAGGAGGATCGACTATAAGAGATCTGAATTTGTTTAAGTAAACTAATGAATGCATTGCATGTATATTGGAGGGAAAATGAAATGATCTAATAATTGTAGATCAATATGAATGTGCTTATGCAGGGATTATGTAGAAGTTATTTACAGTAGGTCTTACTATGTTTATTTCTCCTTTGAGATATGGTTGGTTGTTTAATTATTTTATGATATGTGTGCTACCTACATTCCTAAATCCAACGTATATACATGGATCTTATTCTAAAAAATCACATATATATTTTGAATAACTATGGTTTGGTTAATGTTGTCACTTATAGATGAATATGGTCCTTTCTACTATTGGTTAATGATTAAAAACTTGATGAATTTGCTATGATGAATGGTTTACTACCAATGCTTGATAAATATTGATTTCATATCTATATGTAGTTGTTATGCATGTTAAATGCATATATACACAAGTTTTCTTCATAACGGTCACGTATACATTCTAAGGTTATTGCAAAGAATAAAATGACTCGTGGCTTACTTGTTTGGTTGGATTCAAAGGCTATGTTATTATAGGTAAATTTTGGTAGAGAAGTTGACTTGGCTAATAATGAATCCAGATTTGTGCATTGGTTTCATGTACAACAGTCACGTACATATGCGAATAACCCTAATATTAGTCACATATACATTATGAATCGTTTATGGTTTGTAGTGTTGCTCTTACTATGAAAGTGAATAAGTATTCTATTATTTGTTGTTATTCTCCAAGGATGTCTTAATTATTGTTATGTTGGTTATTTTCCAGAGTTTGGTTCTTTATTTCATTAATCTATGATAGGTTGATGATTGGTATATTGGTATGAGCATACTAGTTAGATCAGCGATTGATTTCCAAGGTTTAGTTGGTATTCAATGATTCAGTACATTGGTATATAATGGTTTAGTTTGATTAGTATTTGGTGACTTGGTATTCAATTTATGGTGAATGTGGTTGGTATCCTACATGTTTTAGTTTGTAATAGGTGGATCTGGTGTGGAAATTTTGAAATGTGGTCTACAGAGTTGTTGAGGATTGCAACCTTCAGTGAAGGATTAGGAGATTCCTTTCGGTAGGGGTTGATAAACTTGACAGGGAGTAGTAGCTTCCTTCCAGTAGAAGCTGAATAATTTGTGGAGGATGTAGCATCCTATAGGTAGAATCCTATATGATAGTAAGAGCATGTTCCAGTACTAGATGTAAGAAGATTCTCTTTATAATAAGAAAGAAGACAAACACGATAACAAAGATTGTTTTTTGGGTTTCCACCTAAAATATGGGTGTCCTTATGTGTTGATGTGTTTCTTATCTATTATGGTTTATCTACTCCTTACTTCCCATGATTAATGAATAATGAATTGTTGGCATTATGGTTCTGGTATGATTTCAGATGTTGTACTTGATGGCAAACACCCATGGCATGGCTCTCATTTTGATGAAAATAAAGAAGTACGCAGGAGAACAGTTCAGAAGGTGCGTACCCGCAGGTATGCCGTGCAGGGACCGCGTCCAAATACGCGGGTAACCCATTTATGGGGTGCGTACCCCGTGCACACATTCCAAGGCAGTTAAGCGCCCACCGTGGGTTTCTCAGTGTATTTAAGCCAACTGTATTGGGTTTATCATGGTTCTTTTGGCCCGCTGTATTGATTATTTTATTTTTTATGAGCCCCAATGAATCCTTGATTTGGAGGGAAAGAGCTAGCTATATAAGCAAAAGGAGATCATTTTGGCTTAAGCATTCTTTTGTGATCTTTGAAATAATTTAAAATCTGATCTTTGGGTTCTCGGTTCTTAAAAGATTGATTTATAAAGGAGAAGTCAGAAGCAAATTGGCGAAGGGTGATCTCTTGAGCACAAGTTCAGATCTGAGCATCTGAGGTTATTTCAGCCCTAGTCCAAGGTACGCAGAGGCGCCGAAGGTTCAGTGCGCAGGTACGCAGAGGCGCCGAAGGTTAAGTGCGTGGGTACGCAGAGGCGCCAAAGGCTATGTGCGTGGGTACGCAGAAGTGGAGAAGTCTCAGTGCGTAGGTACGCAGGGATACAGTGGTTCAGATGCGTGCTTTCTGAGAAGCACGCGGCGCGATTATTCTTCTGGGTGCGTACTTTCTGAGAAGTACGCGGCGCGATATTGTTTTTGGGTGCGTACTATACGCAGTTCAGTGAAAGGAGCAGAGCGTAGCCACGCAGTCCAGAAGAACGAGATCTGCGGGTATACGCAGAGAAGCAGAAGGTTAGCTGCGTAGCGACGCAGGCCAGTAAGGGAAGAACCGCGTATCTATGTTAAGATCTTCTGTTGGTTGAATTTTTCTGTTGAAAGGAGTTCTGGGTTCTGTTCTGTTATTGTTGATCTGGTTATTACAGCTGACTGTACTATTTACATATACTTGATTATCATTTGATGTATATGGATCCAGTTTGAAAATTTATGAAAAGTGGTCCTTAAAAAGAAGTAGGGGGTTGAAGCTCCCTTTCAGGAGAGACTGGAAAACGAGAGAGAGTTGTAGCTCTCAGCAGGTTGCAGCCTGCGTACTGGTAAAGGACTGCACCAGTGCAAGATCATTGTAAAAGGAGTTTCTAATTTGAAAGAAGATAGAGACATATTGCAGCAGGTGGTTTTCACCCACATTGGGTTTCCACCTTATATCTGGTGTTCTTTGATGTGACTGTCTGATTTTCTTGTTCATGCTCATTATTTATGGTATTGGTATGCAAAAATAATTCAAAATATAAATAAGAAAGATTTGGTAAAAGAATTAGATAATACTGATTCACCCCCCCTCTCAGTATTATTGTCAACATGAATGGCTAATGAAATAATGATGCAATGGTTAAGTTAAACAACTAATCAAAATTGTGAAAAACAGGTAACTACACATACATAGTTTTCATTCACTAAAGGTGCGTACACATGCGAGTTATATGAATAATAGTAACGTACACTTCTTTGAATTTGAAATTAAATATTAATTGAAATAAAAATATTGATTCACACCCACCCACCTCCTGTAGTATTTTTCCTAACAACTGGAATTAGTGCATGTCCTTGAGAAGAATCTTGATTGCTTGAAGGGAGATCTAGTAATATGAGTAGTCAAGATGGACTTTTTTCTACCAATCCATGTATGTTTAATCGTACTAAATTTATTTTTTAGAAGATCAGAATAAGATTGTATTTTCATTCTGTAGGAGTTGATGTATGGGCAACTGTTGAAGGTGGATATCAATATCCAAGATCTATTCCCACATATGAAGCAAGTAAGTATCAATATGAGAACAATACAAAGGTAGTAAATTCCATCTTGGGAGGATTAATAAAACCAGTGTTTGTCAAATTCATGCAGCTAAAAACCACAAAAGAAATATGGGATAAGCTTGTCTAGAGCTATGAAGGTGAATCTAAGGTAGAAAGTGACAAACTTCAATCATAAAGAATTCAATATGATTCCCTTAGGATGCATGATGATGAAATAATTTCAAATTTTTTCCTTAGAGTAGATGAGGTTGTTAACACAATGACAGGACTCAGTGATAAGATTGAAGATGTTACAATTGTTGAAAAGATATTAAGATCACTAACCCCTAAATTCAATGCAAAATTTTCAACCATTGAAGAATTACAAGATTTAAAACAACTATCCTTAGAAACACTCCATGGGATCTTGACAACCTATGAAATGAGAACAAAAGGGGATACATCAAAAATTAGTGTTGGGCATGGAATCCTCCCAAGGCATGTTTTGGGGCTTAAAGCCCAAGTTTTGACCAAGTCCTTTGTAAAGACTCCGCAATTTCTGGGTGCGGAGTGCGAAGTCATAATAGAGTCACAGGGTTGTCCGCCCTTATTTTTATAATGTGATCTCAGCTTGAAAGATCCAACCATGGTCTGCAGACCATGGGATTGTATAAATAGAGCGAGGCTCTAAGTGTAGAAAAGAGAGTTAAGTTAAGGAAGGAATAGAAGAGTGAATATTCTAAGAGCTTGAGTCAAAGTGTAAAGTGTGTCTTGGGTCATACAGTAGGAGAAGGCTTTCCAGCTGTGTGCACAAAGGCCTAGTAGTCCGCAACTAACTGCGTAGGACAGGTCGAGTCTGTAACCGTGGGAAGAATTAATAAAGAGAAGTTTACTATATTTTTATGTATCTTTTCCTACTTTATGTATTATTGGGTATAATTTGCAATTTTACTATTTATTTTTTGCACAAACTTATATGCATGAACTGTATAAATAAATATAACACAAGGCTTCTACTTACGCATAGATAAATAATTGTTGTAAGAAGGCAAGTAAGATCTTAGGTGTGATTTAGGGAAATAGTGTAGAACACTGCGCTAGCAGTGTAGAAGCCCCACAACCCCTGGTTATGGTTGCGTAAAGGCAGATCTATTAGGGCGCGAAGGCTAGGGAAGTGCGAGAAGAGACCTATGCACAGGGACTAGCAGTTGGACTAAATCAACCCCTCAGACATCTCAAGGGTGCGAAAACCTAGTTCCAACCCCCACCCATACTACTTCGGGTGAGACCTCAGTCTGCGCTCCACGAACTATTTCCAAAAGGGCTAGTAGTACATGGATTTGTTTGGCTAATTAACTCCAAAGCCAGGTCAAGCCCCAATAAGCCAACAAATGGTTCCATTGTTGAGACCAGGATCTGCGTAGAGATGTCTGATGTCATATCACTGGAATCCAACAAATAGAGGAATTGAAGATTGGTTGGATAGAAAGATTCATGATTTTGTGGCATAGGAGAATAGGAACCCGCAACTATCAAAATAAGAGTGGTTAGACTGCTACTTATATACAGAGATCCACAGAATTTTCTTCACATCCTTTCTTATTGAGCTATATGAGTGGATCACGAAGCTAGCAGATAGCCAAGGAAGGTGCAAGCTCGATAGACCTATTGTGTGGACTCCAATGTTTGTGGGCATATTGGAAGCACTAGAGGATAAGATCGTGTGCACTATTTATAACTAGCTCAATAAAATTATAGAAGGATTCATCACCAAGTTCGCGGTAGATACTTCAGTCAGCTATAACGAGGCAGAATGATGCTTCCTCAAAGGACCGTGAGGTAAGTACGTTAAATCTTTGAACACTTGGATTAAAATGTTGTTGTGTGAAAAGTGGTTTATGCGAATAAATTGATGTTTGGGGCTACCCAAAGTGGGAGAATCTACAGAAGCAAAGGTAGTGCGGAGCTAGAAACTAGCCCCTTGATTTCACCTCCACGAGGGGGCAAAGAAGATCTCGTGAAGGTCTCACCAAGAAGTGCGATCAATTTGATAAGGCAGAGGATTTCATGCATACCACCCCCACCCACACCGCTGCCAGTTTCACCATCTTCACCCCCATCTTCACCCATACCACCTTCACAACCACCACAAGTAAATATGGCAAGCACGATAAAGTTTCTAGTGTTCAAGGGAGTAGGAAGTGAAGATCCGGACCAGTTTTGGTTCGTGATAAAATCTATATGGGAAGCGTAGGGAGTTACAGATGAAATTATAAAGAAAGCAACGTTGGTCAGTGCTCTATAGGATCATGTTTTAACCTAGTACATTAAGCATTCCAATGGCAATCCAAATGCAGGGATCGTAGATATTCAAAATACGCTAAACAAAGAATTTAGCAGGCCAATGTCAGAGGCGCAATTGATCATTGGGTTCAAGGAAATCACAATGCTACCAGGAGAGACCCCTTGGGAGTTGGATCAAAGAATGAAGTGCATAATTTGTGAAGCTAACATGACGCTGACGGATGGACAATGCAACAAATGGTTTGTAGCATCGTTAACGTCACATTTAAGGAACACATTGTAAGAACAGAGGCTAACAACTCAAGCAGAGGCCTTGGAGATCATGATGAGACTGCATGAGACCCCGATACAGGATCCCAACTTGGGTGTTCAGTAGATCCACGTGCAGTTGAAAAACTTGTGCCTTGAGATGCAGATTTTGAAACAAGACAGGACGGCTCACCTATAAATGCATGACGAGGTATGGTGCATAAAGTGCAAGGGTTAGGGACATGACAAGGATCACTATTCGGTGTTTGCGAACTATCTCGTGGGAGGAGGACCAATGCCATTGAGACTAGAGGCACAAGCAGGATTGAACACGACACCTATATTATGGTGAGAAATTTGCCAGATTGGAGGAAAGAATGATACAGATAATTGCCATTTAATGGAGAAGTACACACAAAATTCACAGCTACAAGTAAAGACAAACAAAAGAAAGAAACAGATGGTGTGAACTACATTTCAGATGAACAAGAAGTGAACTTTGTCAGGAAATTACAAGTGAGGACTGGTAAATTCAAAGGTAAGCTTCCATTCAAATGTCTTTCTTTTGGAAGAGTAGGTCACTATGTTGTTAAGTGTCTTTAGAAATAAGGATGTCAAAAGAAGTTTTACAAGGAAGAAAATTGTTTATGTACATAAATATGGTGAATGCACTTCCAATTGTGAGGATGATGAATCAAATTCTAATCAATAATAAAAATTACTTATGGATTTTGAAGATCAATTTGCAAGTGAGTTTGATAATGGTTATGATTTTATGGATGCATTAGAAGAGATTGATAGACTTAGGATCATAAACTAGCATCAAGAAAAAGGAAATCAATATGGATAAGAAAAATAGTGTAATTGAAGAAATAACTCAACTAAATATCTATCTAGAGGAGGCTAAATTAGAAGGAGAAGCATTGAGGAAACACGTTCAAGAAAAGGAAAAACACTTTGAAAATATAGAACTTGAAATTGTGGAGCTAAGATAAGATCTTGAGAAAACAAAGGAACAATTGAATCTAAATCTTAGGTTTGCAAAAGGATTTTATCCTCATATGAACTTATTAAGGTTGAACGTTCTCGATTAATCAAGATAGGCCTTAGATATAATTCAAATCAAAATGGTGAAACATCAAAATATATGAAATATTTTGAAGTAGGTACAAAAAACTATTTCAATGTAGCAAAAGGAAGTAGTAAACTTCACAACAAAACTCAACAAAAGAATGAAGGAACAAGTTATACTCAAGCAAGGCAACCAAGAACAAAAGGACCCTATTCCTATGATCAATGGCCAAGCTATTAAAAAGGTACTCCAATCCAAGGTATTCTTACTTCAATGGTCAATGATTTACTTGTCATAAATTTGGTCATAAGGAAATTTATTGTGTTTCTTATAAAACTATCATGACTAGAGAAGCAATAAATCAACAAAATATGAACAAGTCAAAGAAGTCTTCCTATAATGCTTTCTCTCCTCTTCAAAATGAAGTTGAATGTTCTATTTGTAATAAATTTGGACATGAAGAAATTGAATGTAGAAGCAGGATGATCCCATCTTATTAGCATGACAAGAAGTCAGAGCCTCCCAAATTTTGGAAAAGGAATATCACTTCTTTTGAAGAATGTTGTCTAGCCCTATATGCAAGAGATCAAGAGAATCTATGATACATTGACAACGAATGCTTAAAAAATATGACAACTGACATATATTAGTTTGTTTCTTTTAATGAAATTGATAAAGAAAAAAATTTCTCCTTTGGTAGCAACTCACTAGCTACTATTAAAGGAAAAATATCTATGACTTTAGAAGAGAAAATTAAAGCTGAGAATGTGCTATTTGTTGATGGATTAAAGCATAATCTATTGAGTATTAGTCAAATGTATGACCAAGGGCATGAAGTTTTCTTCAAGCCTAAAAATTTCTTAATGAATTTGAAACAGGTAAGGCTATAATCAAAGGAAATAGAACCCCTAACAATGTGTACATTCTAGAAGGAGGCAATAAACAATGTTTCTTGAGAAAAACTAAGGAAAGCTAGCTATGTCATACAAGATTGGGACACCGAAATTTTTCTGAACTATATAAATCAAGCAAGAAGGGGGCAGTTCATGACATGCCATACATCATACCACCTAAAAATAACATCTACAAATCATGCCAATTTGGTAAGCAATCAAGAGTTTAGTTCAAAGCTAAAGAATGCACTTCAGGTAAACCTCTTGAAGTTGCTCATATAGATTCATGTCGAATTATGAGAAAGAAGTCTCCTCATGGTGAAAAAATACTTCATGTTATTGGTTGATGATTTTACAAGGATGCATTGGGTTAGTTTACTGCAGTTTGAAGATGAAGCATTTGAAAATTTTAAAATATTCAAGGCTATGGTGGAAAATGAAATGGAATTTAAAATCAAATGTCTTAAATATGGTAGAGGAGTAGAGTTTATATCAGATGAATCTTTCAATTTTGGTAAGCATCATGGCATCAAGAGACAATTCTCCATAACTAATATTTTTCATTAAAATGGAGTACTAGAAAGAATGAACAAGATAGTTCAGTAGATGGCACGTGCTATGCTTGAAGAGTCTAGAGTATCTCATACATTTTGTGGAGAATTAGTGCAAGCAACTATTGATATCCTCAATAAGGCACATGTACGAGTCAACAGTGACCTATGAACTCTAGTATGGAAAACTAACAACTGTTAAATACTTTAAAATCTTTGAGAGAAAATGTTTTATAAAGAGAAATGATGATAAGCTTGGAAAGTTTGAACCCAGAGTTTATGAATAATTCTTTCTTGGTTACTCTTCTAGAAGTAAAGGGTACAAATGTTATAATAAAAGGCTTCAAAAGAATGTTGAAAGTATAGATTATGTTGTTAATGAGGAATCTACAAGTACCAAAAGAAAAATTTAATTTGATGATGAACAAATCCCCACTAAGATACAAGAGGTAGTATGTGAAGAAGAAGGAGAAGAATTAGAAGAAGAAAATAAAAATGTAAGTGTGCCAGAAAAGACTCCATCAAGGTATGTATAGAAAAAGCATCGTGAAACTCAAATTCTAGGTGATAAAGAGGTTGGAATAAAAATTAGAAGAATATTTGTTGGGTCACCTAGTCGTTTTGCCTTATTATCCATGATTGAACCTCAAAATATAAATCAAGCAAGGATGAATGCTGGATTAATGAAATGAATGAAAGACTTAATCAAATAAAAGAGAATCGTACATGGGAGTTGGTTCCAAGGTCTCATAATAAAAATGTAATTGGGACCAAAAGGGAATTTAAAAACAAACTGAATGAAAATGGGAAATTAGTTATAAATAAAGCACAACTTGTTTGCAAAGGTTATGCTCAATAGGAAGGAGTAGACTTTGAAGAAACATTTGCATCTATAGCTTGAATTGAAGCTATTAGAATGTTTCTTGCATTTTTCAGTTTTCATAATTTTAAAGTATATCAAATAGATGTTAAATTTGCATTTTTAAATGGGGACTTAAAAGAAGAAGTTTATGTTGAATAACTTGAAGGATTCATACTTGGCAACGATAAAACCCTTGTTTGAAAACTTACAAAGGATTTATATGGGTTAAAATAAGCACCTCGAGCTTGATATTATCATCTTGATAGTTATATTCAGCAACAAGGGTTCAAGAAAGGTTCAATAGATAGTAATCTATATATCAAAAAAAGCAAGGAAAAACTTCTAGTAGTAATGGTTTATGTTGATGACATCATATTTGGGAGCAACATTGAATCTATGAGCCAAGGGTTTGCTTCAGCGATGTAATAGAAATTTGAAATGTATTTACCTGGTGAGTGTTGGATACCTATACCAATAGGTTTCATATTTCATGATGGGCAAATTCAAATGCCAAATATGCTCTGCTTTGTTGATACAAAGATCCCATATTTCCAAGGAAAGGAAAGGTGTGTACATGCCTTCATGTTTATTAGATTTTGGTGGATGGTCCAACAGTTTAATCTGGATCATGCCATGTTTCAATTTTCTGTTGTAGAATAGAGAAAGAAGTCTGTCCAAACTGTTTAATCTTGGCAGATCAGTAGTCAGGCAGAGAAGCTAAGGTTCCCAACTGCTTAATCTGGGGCCTTGGAAGACATAAGGGTAGTGCTAGATAGGAAATCAAAGGAAAAAGCCAATGAAAAAAAAAAGGCACATAAGGGTTTGCAAGTCTAAGTGCACCCTCCAAGAAGAAACAAAAAATGCTAGGAAAATAGTTGGGTAGGTAGATGGGGTTGCAGAAGTGGTGTTCATTCCAAGCTGAATTTTGTTGGTCAATACAAGGAAAGCAACACAATGGAACATGTCTAACTTCCCTTTTTCCTTTATTTATCACTCATTACTAACATCCCTTCACCAGTTGTGGTTATGAAAGAATTCAAGGTTTTTATGTTGGTCCTTGTTGCCTTTAAAAGCCACATTTCTTGTGCAAAGTTCTTTTCATTTTGATCTACTCTCTAAACTAAGTTGTTTTCAAGAAAACTTAGTAATATCACTCATCACTCACCTTATCCCTCCATATTAACCTCTAACTTTTATTATCTAACTCCCTATGTTTCCCTTTCCCTACTATTATAACACTATGGTGTGTAAACCCTAAGCATTCTATAAATATCCCCTCCTTGGCATTATAGCCATATGATTCACTACCAGGGAATCAAATTGACATTTGGTCAGTTTGAGAACCAAGCCTAACCTCTTTCTCACCTTCAGAAACTCATCTACTTAGCCAACCCTTCATTTTTCCTAAAGAAACCTTGAAAAAACCCTTTTCCACCCTTATACCCGCTCAAAGGAAAAATATATGCAAAAACCCACTTTGTCCGCCTTATCCTAAGTCTGGGACCCATTTGCGTGTTTATGCGAAATTTTGTGAAAACCCACTTAGCCCAATTTTTAAATGCCATGAGCGATTTTGCAAAAGTCATTGAAAAACCATAGCTTCCGCCTTTTCCTAAAGTTTTCGGCTATACATGCTTTGATAAAGAAATACATTACAAACCATGAAATTCATTGATATTTCGAAGGGTCCCGCCGGGCGCAAATCCCAAGGAAAATGATATTTTAATACCCGCCCGACGCCGTATCATCCGTGCAAGTCAATGGCCTGTCGACCGTCTGATCAAGCCCTTTTCATCCGATGGTTGACTTGGATATTGTACCGGCCCCGACGTCCAAAAGATATCGTCCGATATCTGTCAAAGGCTGATGTCAGGCCGGGTCCATGCATCGCCCCCAAATCGTATCGGAGCCCCGTCTGATAGATTCCTTTCCGTATCAAAAGCGGTGCGATACGATACCGCCATGGTTTCTGGTTTTCCGCCAAACTGCCTGCCTGCGTCAGCGCCGCGTCACTGCCTGCATCATCGCCGCGTCCACAACCCCCGTCCACCATTGCTCCACCTGTCTGCCACCTCACCACCCTCGTGGACCACTCATAGGCCGCCACGTCACTTGATGATGTCATGCTGACGTCATTTGACCCTGACCCACCTAGTGACGTCATGCTGACATCATCCAAAAAAGGCGCGAATGTCCCAAAAAAGCCATATTTTGTCAATTTTCGCATTCTTTTTGCACCTTTTGCAAAAAACTGTTGTTGCACCCTCTGCATGAATTTTACGACCAATTGCACCAACCTGCTCAAATCGATCGGGAGACCTTCGACGCGCCTACCCACCTGCATTTGTGACCCAGCCCATCGATTTACCAAGTATTTATCCCTGCAAGTCTTCTCTAAGCCTGGTTTCTGTCTGCAAATAACTAAAAACTCACTTAAGGCACTGAAAACGTATAATTCACCACTGAATTCCCTACACCAGTTCCCACTTAGAAATTTAACGGTTGAAATTCAATAACCGAGCCTATTTACGCAAAATTCTCACTAAAACCTGCATTCAGTTCGCGCAGTCGTGAACAGAAAACCCGGTACCTGCACCCAATTATTAAAAAGGCTTCGCCGAAGACAATTATTCACCTGCTCAAGTGACTGTGGGCAGTATTTCAATTGCTACAAGCTTACCCTGACATCCTCCATTTCTCAAATTCACCTCTTCACTCAAGCAGTGCTCCTTTCTATTGTCCAGTCTAAGTAACATCAGTCTACATACAAAACAAAATCTAAGTAACCATGGAGACTCTAGTTGCACCTGTGGCCCTCAATGTTTCCCCTTTGAATGCCCCTCAGAGAGAGCTAGAGTGGCAGGATTTAGCGGACCTGGATTACCAAATCTCAGAGGAATTTTTAACACACAGCAAGTTCCACCTCCACCTGCTAAATGAGCTTAAGGCCAAACATGTGGATGGGACAGACATATTGGGCATTTGGGATTCCTTCCTCCCAATTTTCAGGCTCCCTCAGGTCAACCAATTCCCTGACCTGATTCATCTGTGTGCTGTATGCTATGATCCTACTCAAAGAGCTGTGCTTGACCCTTCAGGCTCAATTGTATTCTACATGACCCCTGAGGCCATTAGAGAGATGCTGCAGTTTAAGACTCAGAAGAAATTGGTTCCCTTGTCTTTGTTGGATCTGATAAACCAAGGGGCTAAGATGCTGACAGATGCTCAGATCACAAAGTTGAACCAATTTTTTATTAACTCTGACAATGTGCAATACCCTCCTATTTTTGCTGGTTACCTCAATCAACTGGGTATAGATCTTGCAGATATGATCAGTTCCATCTTGGGTTACAAATCAGTTGAATTTATTGATGAAACTGTACTGGTGATGATGACTATGTTTTCCCTTGGCAAAACTCCAATCTATTATGACTATGCCACCTACATATCAGATAAGATGCATGAGCATTTTTTGAACCTGCCAAGAGAGAAGGTGTTTAGATACACCTCCTACATCTACCACTTGATTCTATATTATCAGCATGAGAAATTCTCCTTCATTGTCAAGAGAACGGATGCACAAGGCAATCCAAGGTCAGTAGTGTACTGGAGCTCAGTGTTTCATTGCAAAGCCTACTCTCCACACACTTACTATGAATTTATAGACTTCTTCATTCATCCAGTCATGTCTTTGTTCCTAAGCTCACCTCCTCCAAGACTAACTGATGAGATGCAGAGAATCCTGCAGTTATCCAAAGTATACAGCATTGGGGATTGGTATTTTTACCAAAACTACACCGTAATCAGAATATATGGTTGTGAGTTACCCCCATACAGATTGCCCAAGTATGTGCCCATGAGACTATTTTCCCTTGAATACTTTAGGAAATTTGGGAATGCTGATATGATACACTTCTCAGGCAAGGGCAAGAAGGCACAGCTGAAAGTGAAAAATCAATTTGGCCACCTTGTTTTGAACAAAAGGGAGGAAGGCTGGAAAGAAGCTGATAGAAAGCTAGAAGGCCTTGGCCTGAAGAACAGTTTCCTCTGGAAACCCTATGGCCTCAATCACTCCATATCATTTAGAAGGGTCAAATATAGGCTCTCTAGTTATGACCATGTAAGTTTGCCTCACATTGAAAAATATGCAAATCAACCAAAATGGAAAAGAGGCACACTGGAGGAACCTGTCACACAAGAAGAACTAAATGAGAGAGTAAGAAGACATCTTTTGAAATTGGCTGACTTGGAACTTCCTGCACAGGTATTCTCTCTGCCAAAGCCTCAAGCAGGAGCAGCTGCCTCATCCTCCACAGCACATCAGGAGGCAGTCCAAACAACAAGCCAAGCTCACAGCAAAGGCAAGGAGAAAGAGATGGAACAGGAACAGGTACAGCAGGCATAGGTTCAACAACCCCAACAGTTACCACAGCCACAAAAGGAGCAGCCAGGGCAGGGGGAACAGACAGCAGAGGCCCCAATGGCCACACAGCAGCAGCCAACACAAAGCACCTCCCAGGCAAGACTCAAGGATTGACTCTTCTGTCCTCCAAACCCCACAAAGAGAGGACGTAAACAGGAAAAGGGATAGAGAGACTCCCCTTACTGCCTCACCAAGTCAAGGGGAGAAGAGGCAAAGGTTAAACCCTTTCTTTGAAGAAGAAATGCCAATAGGGCAGACTTCAGGTATAGGCCTGCCCAACATGGAAGCCTCGGCCAGTTCCTACCAGCAAGAGCAAGAAAGGGCAGCAGGAGGAGAAGTTAGCTCCTAAGGCCAACAGAGGGAAGGCGAGAGAAGCATCAAGCAGCAATTCAAGGACATCAAAAAGAGAAATGAACCCTTGAGGCTGCAGTTATATAATCATTTATTGAAAATGGCTCCCACAAACCAACAAAGACTCATGTCTGCATATGATGCACATGAAGGTAAAATGATAATGAGCCATTTCACACCAGCAGTGCAGCAACCACAATCAGCTGCCGATTACATTAGGACCAACCTTGAGGTCCTATCCAAAGACATCCACGCAATGGATCAGATTGATTTGCACAAACAAACGGGTGAGATGGTGTATGCCACCTTGGCAGATAAGACCTTGGTCAACTATAGGCTACAAAATAGCCTAAATAACACCACTGCACAACTTGATTTGGAAAGGGCTTCCTCTCAAGAGAAGGACAACAGGATCAAAGCTCTAGAGGAAATCATAATAGAGCTTGGACATGATCCTAAAGATGTCAAGGCAGTAAAGGAGATTCTAAAGCTGAGGGATGCTGATATGGCAGCACTAAGAAAAATGATAAAACTCCCAGCAACTCTTCATCCTCAAACAGAAGAGATTTCCCAGCTCAGACAAGACAAGGATGCAGCTGCTATGCTGGTTACATTATATAAAGAGCTCATCCACACACAAGAGAGGCTGTAGGAAACAGAGGCCACCCTTCAGACAACATTGCAGCAAAAGGAGGTAGGGAAAACTTCACAAGCTCCTCCAGAAACAATTAATCTGGAGGAAGCTCCACAAACCACCACTCCTCCCAGTCAGCAGACACAACAAACAACACCGTCCACCTCAGCACCAACAACAGAGCAGGCTGAAAGCCTTGACATGCAGAAGCTGAGAACTGAGATTCAAGCCTTGGAGGCTCAAATGTCAGAGTTGAATCAGGCCAAAGACACTCTGGCTAAAATCAATGAGAAATATGACAAGTCCAAGCAGAATGTGGCCGAAAGAGAAAGAGAAGTAAAGGCTCTAAAAAAGAGAATAAATGAGCTAGAGAAGGAGCTCACACTGGACAAGGTGACATCTGAGCTCAAAAGTATACTATGGGCCAATATTGGCCAGTCTATCACAGATCAGTGGGAGTACATTGAGGCCATTTATGAGAAAATGACACTCATTGGAAAGGCACACAGAGAAATCCAAAGGGCAAGGGCATCTCTAGGCAGCATGCCTGAGATTGCCAACAGAATGATAAATGTGCTCAACTACAGGACAAGTTCCCAGCTCATCAAAATGGGAATTGCCAACAGGACTGAGACCATTTCAATGGTCAAGAGGGTCCTGACACTAAGAAACCTGGTACAAACCCTGGAAAGAAGAAGCCAGGTTACGCAGGCAGATATCAATAAGTTCCAGGAAAGGTTCATGGCATTACAAAACATAGGTCTTCCCAGCCTTACAGAGCCATCAGGAAAGCTACTCTCACATGCAAAATATGCCAAGAGAGTCAACACTTTTGCTGCCAATCAGATTGCAGAGACAGCTAGTGCATCAGCAGAAACAGGGCCAGCAACAGGACAGGCCCTCTTCAACAGGGTGGAGAGTTTATTTTTTATTATGAATGAAATTACACACTTGTTTGATGAGCCTCCCCATTTTTACAAGTATACAGAGGCAGATGAGACCATGGGGTCAATTTTGAAGCATCAATTGCCTACATAGGATGTGTGGAATAATTTAATACAATTACTGTTAAATCAAAGCCAGTAATTATGTTTTTCCTTGATAAGTTAAATTTTCATACACAGGAAATAAGGATATATCAGCAGGTATGCAGAAAGAGGCTGAGCCAACTTTGCACAAACATTCGGCCACCACAGCATCACTGACAGTCACAGGTGACAGGGCCGAAAAGCTACAGGAGGACAGAGCTGTGCAGACACGTCATTCAGCAGTTATAACAAAGCGCTCAACCGACTCAGTGAGCTCCAAAGGTCAAATATTCTGACAGAAGTAAAGGGCATTTATGTTGTATTAAAAGCTGTAATAACTTCTTATCTACTATTCCTATATGAGTTAAAGGAGATATTTTATCTCTCAGATGACTCAATGCCTGAGATATTTTGTATGAGACACTTCTATATAGTCTCCCTCGCATTAGTTAGCAGGGGTTGGACATTGGATGTAAGAGATTATTCATATCTATTCTGCTGCTCTTTTACTGTAACTCTCAAAGAAGTAATACAAAGGATGATGGAATTTCCAAAGCTCTGTGTTGCTTGATGTTTTGCTAGTGTTTAGCTGAAATTTGCAGGATTCCTGCGTATCTCATGGCACAATAAGTTTCTCTTGTAACTCTTTGTTATGTGTTTGTTATCTTTCATATCTCCTTCATGTTTCCTGTGTTTAACAGTTAATAGCAAGGAAAAAGAATAGTTCCAAGACTTAATCACAGATTACCCTGAACTCAATCTAAGCTATTCTAAATGTCTTTTCTTCAGTTATAGTAATGAAAGCGTAATTCTTAATTGCTAGCCTTTCACACTATATCATCACAGCGATTATTGTTTCAGGAATTCAAGTTTTCTCCTGAGGAATACATCCCTTTCTCACACCCAGCTTAGTGGAAAATTCTTAATTGCTTTGCACTGATTGTCTAAACTCCATCATCACAATTTAAATTTTGTTTCACGAAGTATCTAAATGGCCCTGTAACTCCAGCTGCATCAAACTCAGGATCTCAAGAAACCAACAGCCACAAACTCCATTGCCCAATGGACTAATTTCACCTATAGAGCTACACTTCAAAGTTTCAGAAAGACATCCTCCCAACCAAACATAAACCAAAAACCTTCACTTCATAACTAGCCTAAAATCTCCCTAGAACAGAGACAAACCTTAAAGAGAGAGCCCTCTCTGATTACAGCTGGGCTAGAAGCTGTGGTCCAAAGATTGGTTAGTGGTTACCCCGGCCGTATTCCCTTGGGAGTCATAGGGAACAACCTGGGTGTTAACATAAATGGCGACTCCACTGGGGAACTCTTCAGGATTTTCCAAATACTGTATATCTCCCAAAAGTTACACCGGAAGCCTGAATATTAGTCAAGAAGCCTTCAAAGCTGCTTCTGTACCAACACTTACAGCCTTAAGGAAGAGTTGATTCAATTAATCTTCATACTCATTTTGAGATACATATAGCCTTTTCAAATCTTGTCCAGTCCTTGTAAGACACAATTTTTTCTAAAAAACTCAAAAGGACTAGCTCAGAAACTGGCTCCCAAGAAGAATCTTCGATACACTAGGGCAAATCCTGCCCCAAACCCACCCACTGTCTTTGAAAATCCTAATACAATCCCTAAATTTATCAAGAATCAGCAAGGGCCAGATAATCTTGCTGGTCTAAGTCCAGAGACAGTTCACCCCAACCCCATCTCCACTCCAATCAAGGTCCTTTTTCGCTCCACCCCTAATTCCCCTAGTTCTCCATCCACATCTCGAAGCCCCCCTCCCGCATCCTCATCCCCCACACATACTCCCTTGACCAACATTCTAGGTTCTGCTATACCTGTTACCCCTGTGGTACCCATTGTTCCTTTTGTCCCAGTTGTCCTTGTCAATCCCCCAAACATTTTGAATATGGCTATGAGATATGCACCTCTGCAATTACCCGCTAATCTTGCAGCTCTACCTCAAGATTACCAAGCCAAAATCTCATATTTTGACTCCACTGGCCCTTACTCTGCTATTCATCATGCCAAGAGAATGCAGGATCATTTTGAGAACTATGAGATAGATGATGAGAGTGTGAGGATGAGGATTTTTGTCCAAATCTTAACAGGTGATGTCCGAACTTGGTTCAGGTCACTTCCTGCAAATACCATCACAACCCCTGATGAGCTTTACCAAGCCTTCACCAACAGATGGGAGAAAAAGAAGGATCC